>JAJPUD010004749.1:0-14554 GCA_023553655.1 Myrmecobius fasciatus | reverse complement strand
ATGGTGGCTAAGGTCTGAAGAGAAAAGGAGGTTAAAAATGACACATTAAAAGTGGTAAACCAGAAGATGTATCCTAAACCTAAGAAAAAATGCATTTAGGGTTATCTGCTTTATTATTATTATTGTAGGCAAGTCCTAGTCCAAAAATTCATCCCAATGTAGAGACAACCTTGGGTCCTCAGTGCCATCTCAGTATAGCAAACCTCTGGCAGAGCTTGCCACTCTGAAAAGGTCTCCCTTTACCCTAATGAATAGGTGTTCATTCCTCTGGTAAAAGGGGAAGAGTTTTTGGCCCAGGAGGCAGGAGAACTGAGATGGGTCCAAACAGGTAACACTCCTCATCTGAAAACATGAGGGCATTGAATTGCCTAAATTCAAATTTAGACTCAAGCACTTACTAAATTGTATAATCTTGGCCAGGTCACTTAACTTTTCTGCCTCAGTTTCTTTATCTGTAAAATGGGGATAATACAGTTATTCCTTCAACATTGTGGGGGCAAGGGGCATGGCACCCCCACGATATGGAAAAAACATGTAAAATTTTTTTGGCTCTCCCTTCATCAGAAAAAAAAATCTGAATTTTTTTTCTTTTCTTTTATGGGATGTTTATAGGACCTTATTGTAAAATTTAGGTTAAGTATTTGGTCATAGGATCTATGTTGGCTTTCATATGTCATCTGTGGTTCCACAAAATTTCCCCAAATTCCCATTTAATTTCTTATGCCAATCCTCAATATATTAAAACCACAATTGGAAAAGTAATGATGTGGAAGAGATAACTGTAAGAGTTCCTACCTCTTGGGGAACTTGCTAAGTGATGCAAAGGAAAAAAGATATACTTATGGAATCAGAAGACCTAAGTTCAAAATTGGCTTCAAATAATTACTAGTTGAATGACCCTGAGCAAATTAATTAATCTCTGCTTCAGTTTCCTCATCTGTAAAAATAGGTTAATAATGTAATGTGCTTCCCAGAATTATTGTAGGGATAAAATGAAATAAGTTTTTAAAGCACTTCACAAACCTTAAAACACAATAGAAATGATAGCTATTGTTTTTGTTGTTATTGTTGTAATAGTAAGGATCAAGTGAGGTGCTTATAAAGCACTTTGCAAAACTTAAAGTGTGATAGTTATATAAATGCTTATAATTGTTGCTATTGTAAATATGAAATGAGATATTTGTAGAACTTTGCAAACCTTAAAGTGTAATAGTTATATAAATGCTACTTATTATTGTTGTTGCTATTGTAAATATAAAATGAAATATTTGTAAAATGCTTTGCAAACCTTAAAGCGTGATAGTTATATGAATGCTTATTATTGTTGGTATTGCAAATATAAAATGAGATATTTGCAAAGAGCTTTGCAACCCTTTAAGTGTTATAGTTATATAGATGTTTATTAGTATTATGGTTATTCTTGCTGTTGTAAATATAAAATGAGATATTTATAAAGAGCTTTGTAAACCTTAAAGTGTTATATAAATGCTAACTATTATTGTTGCTGCTATTATTGTAAATATAGAGATTTGTAAAGTGCTTTGCAAACCTTAGAGCACTATATAAATACTAGCTATTATTATTACCTCTCTATATAGAAGAGAACACTAAATTTGTAGACCTGAGAACTGAATTCAAATTCTGTTCTATCATTTACTAGTTGTGTGACCATGGAGAACTGCTTTATCTCTCTAGGCTTCAGGTCCCCATCTGTAAAATGTGTATGATATGATAACACTAGTCCTAACAGCCTCCCCTGATACCTCACCATTGTGCAGAGGTTATCCTGACTTTGCAAAGAATAGCCAGCAAAGTGGCTGGTTCTACCAAACTTTAGCCTTAAGCTTGGTAATGGATGATTTGTCAATTATTATTATTTTCCCCCTAAAACATTCCTGACTCTTACCTTCCTTATTACCATGGAAAGCAACACCATCATCCCAGTCCCTTAGGCTTACAACCTAGGAGTCAACCCGGATTCCTCACTATCTCTTCTCCTTTTCCTCACTGAGGAGCTGTTGCTGTCAATTTCACATTTGCATTTCACATCCCCTTTCTTTTCTCTGACACTGTCATCACCCTAGTGCAGCTCCTCATCACCTCACATCTTGATCAATGTAATATCCTGCTGGTGGGTCTGCCTGCCTCAAGTATCTCCCCTCTCCAGTCCACCTTCCATTCAGAAACTAAAACGATTTTCCTAGAGGGCAGGACTAGCCATAATACCTCCTACTCTGTAAACTCCTGTTGCCTCCAGGAGCAAATCCAAAATGTTCTATTTGGCATTCAAAGACCTTTAGAAAAGGTACAAAGACCTCTTTGTACCTTTTCAGTCTTCTTACACCTAACTCCTCAACAAATACTCTAATCCAGCAACGCTGAATTTCCTGATTTCCTTAAGTTCCAAATCAAATGCTACCTTCCACAGGAAGTGTTTCCAATTTTGGTATGTATTCGCTTGATATATATTTGGTTGCAATTTTTGTTTTAAATTGCAAGCTCCTTGATGACAGGAAATATCTTTTGTATCTTTTTTATCTCTAGTGCTTAGTACAGTGCCTGGCACATAGTAGACAATAAATGTATATTTATTGATTGTAGCAAACGTACTTCTGTAAATTTTTAACCTATTTCTCTGACAACTTGTATTAATCATCTTCCTACTTTTGGACAAGGAAATATTAATTTTTTATGTTTGCCTCAGGATAATGAATTCTGTATTTCATTAATATTGTACAGTTTTCAACTGGATGCCCTCTAGATGCATTATTATCCATTTCACTGTGCCAAAAAAATGAATAGGTGTTCATTCCTCTGTTATTGACATTGGATTTGACACCAGGACACCAGCCAATGTCAACATTTATAACTTCAGTTTTCTTCTTAATAGTCTTTGCTGGGAAGATCAGGGTAGTATTGAATTGATCCATTGGTTCAATTTTACTTTCAATCATAATGACATATACTTGTAATTCATATAAGTAGGAGGCCATACACCTGTAATCCTTACTCCTGGGGATATGTATCTGTAATTTCTGCTGTGGAGGGAGGTTGGTAGATTGTTTGAGATTAGGAATTCTGATCTGCAGTAGGATGAATGCCAGCCTGATGTTCAAACTAAGTCTGGCACGAGTACGGTGAGACCCTGGAAGAAGGGGCCACCAGACAACCTGAGGAGTGAATTGATTCAGATCAGGAAAACAGCAGGGAAAAGCTTTCATGCTAATCAGTATTAGGATTGAGTTCACCAGTGGCAGCTGCACTTCTAGCCTGAGAGAGATAGGGAAATTCAGTCTCAAAAACCAAAATAACTTTTCTTAACCTCCATATTCAAGTTCAAAAGCTTCAGGTTTTATTCTTCCCTGGAGGATATTTGGACTTTTATAGTTTTCAAATCAAAATAACATTTAGAGGCAGCTAGTTGATGTAGTGGATAGAACACCAGCCCTGAAGTCAGGAGGACCTGAGTTCAAATCTGGTCTCAGACACTTAACACTTCCTATCTGTTTGACCCTGGGCAAGTCACTTAATTCCAATTGCCTCAGCAATAAATAAATAAATGACATTTAGTTATAATTAGAGGTTTCCATGAGAGAAGTAGTTACTATTTTTAGTGGTGCCATATAACATGATTAATATGATGTTTTGGTATTTGGCAACTCCCCTTGTAATTTAAAGGGTTAGGTCTTCCAGGAGGTTCAACAATAAATATGGTAAATGGCAGTTTTCAGTGGTCTAAAGAGTAGAGGAACAGATAAGGTAACAGCCATGGTAGAACTTGAAGTATAATTAGAATTTATCTTGTCTGAAATAATAATGATTTTTTTTTTTTTTTTTTTGCGGAGGCAATGTGACTTGCCCAGGGTCACATAGCCAGGGAATGTTAAGTGTCTGGGATCAGATTTGAACTCAGGTCCTCCTGACTTCAAGGCTGGTGCTCTATCCACTGTGCCACCTAGCTGCCCAATAATAATGATTTTTAAAAAACATGATGTTTTCTGTTAATAAAGATAAGACCAGGCATGCATCAGAAAGGAAACTGGTAAAGTACTCTGTTAGTGATTAATCAGTTTAAAATGTTTGAGCCAATAATGAAGAATCTTAACTACCTTTGCTTTGTACTTTTTCAGAAATGCTAAAGTTTCACTTGGGAACTACGTAGCACTGCAGATATAATGCTGGGTCTAGAATCAGGAAGATTCATCTTCCTGAGTTTAAATCTGGTCTCAGACACTTATTAGCTTTGTGATCCTAAGCAAATTGCTTCACCCAGCTTTCTTTCTTGTAAAATGAGCTGGCAAAGGAAATGGCAAAGCAATCCAGTGTCTTTGCAAAGAGAACCTCAAATAGGATCATGATGTGTTGGACACAACTGAACAGCAAGAGCTTTAATTACCTACCTTGACACCTTTGGGAATATTCTATTGTTCATACCAGTGTCTTAAAGCTATAGTACTTCAAAACCTCACTGAGACTTTTTGAATCTCCTATATTAACGAGAGGCAAGTTTTCTATTTTATACTTGATCCAAATTGTGTTTTCATTATATTAGACTTACATGGATGAAGAAACAACTTTCTATATCTTCCTTCTTTGGAGGTAGCAAGGGAAGTTCTCATTTTCTTCTAATTTCTTTACTTCTCATGTCTCTTTGGCATAGGGAAATCCACTTATCTATGCAAGTTGGCACTGTATCTGCAATTTATAGTCTTAGAGATTTATCTCAAACACTACCGAGTTAAGTGACTTGTCAAGGGTCACACAGCCAAGCTATTAGATCTTCTTGGCTCCAACGTTAACTCTCAAGCCACTATGCCACATCACTCCTCCAACCTCAGTAGTATATATTTTGATTGATGATGAATTGTTTATGTTCTTCATGCCACTTTGTCTCCATATATCACTCTTACTTTTTGGCTTTCATTTTAATTTTGATTAAGGATATCAAAAATTGTTATATACTTTTGTTTTCTATATCCTATGACATGCTTTTTTTTCATTGTCTTTAACTGGGCAATTTAGCATTCAAATTTACTATTGTTGTATGCTGGCTAAATATTGATGCAGAGTTCTAATGTCTTTATACTGGTCTCCTATCTTTTTCTAAATTTTAATTTTAATTTAGAAGCATTTACTTTCTCTTTATCACTGAGTTGAGGAAGTCATTGACACGAAGAAATATGAAGTCTTTTTCTGTAAGAGAGTAGATTTATTTTTAATTTTGTTATAATCTAATATAGGCATAATCCTATGTATAGTCCACAGAACATAATCTGGAATCAGGAAGATCTGAGTTCCAAAATGGCCTTAGATATCTTTAGCTGACTCTGATCAAATCATTTAACTCCATTTGCCTCAGTTTCCTCAAATAAAAAAACAGAAATAATAACAAAACATGCTTCACAGGATTTTTGTGAGAGTCACATAAGATAATTTTTGTGAAGTGTTTAGCTCAGTGCCCAGAGCTTAATAAATTGTGGTTTTCTTCCTTCCCTTTTTTCTATTCAACTCTTGTCTTTTTATAGAAGTGTTTGAAACTTATCTGTTGCATTTAAGACTCATTATTCCCCCATAAAATCATGTTCAGCTTTTCAAGATATGTTATTCTTGGTTAGAAACCTATCTCATTTGCCTTTTGTAACATTGTATTCCAAGATCTCCTTTAATCATTCTTAAAAGTGGCCAGATTTTGTCTGATTCTAATCCTTAGAAATTTGAACTGCTTCTTTTATGGTGTTTGTGGTAATTTCTTCTTTATCAAAGAAACTCTGAATTTTGGCTATAACATTCCTGGGACTTTTTCTTTTTTGAGACAAAGGGTTAAGGAGGCAAAAAGTCAACAAGATACATGAAAAGGCCATTGAAACTAGATCTGAGTTAAAATTATGGCTCCACTCTTCATAAGTTGTGAATTCTTAAGCAAATTGTTGCCCTTCTTAGGGCCTCAATCTCCTCATCTGTAAAATATTGGGACCAAACCATATAAACTTCCATGTTCTAACCAGTTTTAATATTCTAAAAGTCTATGATATAATAGCTACTCATTTCAAAATTAAGTTCCAATCCTTTCCCTGACTAATCCCATCTTCTCTCATTTTTGAAAAGCTTTCCCTATCTTTATACAGAAGGATATACATAATGATCTGGAAGACCTAAGGATATTTCTAGAACTTGCTTTTAGCCAGCCAATCATATCTCTGTCATCTGCCAAGTATCTGAAACAGGGTCACTATTATGAATGAGTTGTGGACAAGAGTTGAAAATAGGTAAGCAATTATTACAATATATACCGATTCAACCATTCTGTAGAGCAATTTGGAAGTGTGGCCAAAGGGCTAAAACACCATGAATAGCCTTTGACCATGCACTACCAGTACTACGACTATATCTCAAAGAGATTTAAGAAATAAGGAACAGAACTGTACAAAAACATTTATAGTATCTCTTTTAGAGGCAAAGGATTGGGAATTAAAGACATGTTCATTGAGAAATAGCCAAATAAATTGTATATTATGAGGAATACTATAGTGCTATAAGAAATAACAAGCAGAATGCTTTCAGAAAAACCTGGAAAGACTTACATGAACTGATACAAAGTGAAATGAGCAGAACCAGAAGAACATTATAGACAGTAACAGTAATCAATTGTGAGTAACTTAGCTGTTTTCTATGATACAATGATTCAGGACAGTTTTAAAGAACTTATTCTCTTCATCTCCAGGGAAAGAACTGATGAAATCTGAATCCAAATTGCAACATATTTTTCTTTATTTTCTTGGGGGTTTTTTGCCTTTGTTTTCTTCATAACTTGACTAATATGGAAATATGTTTTGCATGACTGCACACGTATAACATATCAAACAGCTTACTTTTTCAATGGGAGGAGAAAGAGGGAGGGAAAGAATTTGAAACAAAATTTTAAAAATGTCAAAAATTGTCTCTATATGTAATTAGGAAGAAATAAAATGTTAATTGTTTTAAGATTCAGTAGGGTGTCAGGGGACAAGCTCAAGTTAGAGAGAGAAATATCTGAGGAATCCTTCAGCAGATAAAGAGTGACAAGAAGCAAGGATACTTTGACTTTCAGAATACCAGTATTGAGCATCATCTCATTTGAAACCCTAGATCATAAAGTCACAGAGAGCAGTCCTGATTCACTCTGTGGTAACTCATTAAAAATGAACTCAAGCAGAGGAAAAAAATAAAGACTTTAAAAGCAATGGGGGAAAAAAAGAATGGGATTTTCAGCTCCAAATGGGAAATGAAGAACTAATAGGTATAACTATTTCAGTAGGAAGTAGATGAAAATCAATCTTGCATGAGGAACAAATGTAATTGAAAGACTTCACAATGTACCATTCTGTTTAGGTGAAAGATGCTCACCAACTATTTGCCAGCTCTACTCAAAATAGGACAGAATTTTTGAAAGGTCTTATAATGCAGCAGGAGAAATTTAAGTTGGACATAAAAAAGACCTTCCAACTTGTCAAACATGTTAAATATTAGGAACTTGCAACTAAAGGTCTGTGGATTTTCTATTCCTGGTACTCTTTAAGAATAAGCTAGGCAACATTCCCAAAAAGATAAGAGAAAGAGGAAAAGTGACTATGTATATAAAAAACATTTAAAGAAAAGACTTTTTTGTAGTGGCAAAGAATTGAAACCGACGGAGTATGCATTAGCTGAGGAGTGGCTGAGCAAATTACAGTACTCTTATACTATAGGAAATGACAAAGAGGATAATTTCAAAGAAACCTGGGAAAACTTGATGCTGAGTGAAGTAAACAAAGCCAGTAAAAGAATTTACACTGTAAACATAAAAATAATGTTATAAAAACAAATACGACTTAAGAACTCGGATCAACTATTATTCCAAAGGAATAATCACCTCTGTGGAGAGGTGATGGATCCAAGATGCAGAATGAGACACATTTTTGAACATAGTCAATATGAGAGTTTGTTTTACACAATTGTGTAAAGTGCCTATTTAGCCAGTTATATATAGTAGGCACTGTATAAATACTTATTCCCTTCTCCTTTCTTTTCCCTTCCAGATCGTCAATAAATTCCCTTGGATAAATTCTAAGTCCATAAATTCTTAGATTTAGAATTGAAAGAAACCTTAGAAGTCATATAGAAATCATAAAGAAGCACAACTTCTTTATTTTCCATATGAGGCAACAGGTTCAGAATGTTGCAGTGAGGTGTGGAGTAATGAGATGGCACTATAGACATAGCATGTGACAAGAAGTCAAGAAGATGAGTTCAAATCTCACCTCAGATACTAGTTCTGAGAAATTCACTTAATCTCTTTTTTGCCTCAGCTGTACAATGATGATAATAATAGCACCTACCTCCCAAGGATGTTGTAAGAGTAAAATGAGAGAATACTGGTAAAGCACTATATAAATGCTAGCTATTATTATGGCTTGCCTAAAATTACACAGGTTATAACAAAGAAAGGTGGGATTTAAATTCAAGTCCCTCGGCCACAGTCATAGCTCTTATCACCTCTCACTTCTCCAAACCATGGTCTCTGCCTCTTCCCCAATCTAATACATTTTAGCTCACAGAGGAAATTTCCTTTCTAATGGACAGCTCTGCCTAAAACTCATCAATGGCTCCCTTTAGTCTGCTGAATAAGTTACCTAGCTCACCTGCCCTAAAGTCCTTCTACACCCTTTGCTTCCATATACTGCCAGTCTCTTCTTCTATTGATTCCCATCCATAACAGCTATTCTATCCTAGATGGACTATACAAGAACACTGAATATTAGTTATACTATTTAATACCTGTGTGACATTGGGAAAATCTTTGGGCCTCAATATAATCAGCTGAAAATGATAAAGTTGGATAAGATCCTTTAGGATTTTTAGCTAATTCTATGCCTTACACATTTCTACTTCCATATCTTTGCCAATGTCTTTTGCTTCTAATGGAATATCCCAGCCTCATTTTGTCCTCCTATTTCCATATGTTCCCTAGAAGCATTAGTATTATAATATAGAGAATTTTCCGTCTGGTGTAATGCAAGAAACTCCAGATTTAGATCCAAGGATAATTAGTCCTTTGTCCAGTCATACCTCATTTGGGATTTTCTTAGTAAAGATACTGAAATGGAAGATGGCAGAGTGAAAAGGTGACTTTCTGCCTCTCCTCTGATCTTCTCTCAAATCAACAATAAAATAAGCCTCTGAACTGATGTTCAAGTCAACGAACTCAGAAATATTTGGGCACGGCTCTCTGGAGAACTTCATATCAGGTTAGTCGGACTCGGACAGAGAGATAAATAGACGACCCCTGTGCAGGCCGGAAGTGAGGGTGGGACTCAGCTCAGCTCATCTTGGAAGAAATTCCAAACTCCAAACTCCAAATTCCAAACACCTGGAGTTTATCTGAGGTACTCGGGACACTCTGCCCTGATTGGGGGCAGGTGTTCTGGCAGGAGTAATTCGGACTTAGTACTAGCCCCCACCGGCCAAGCACCTTAAGTCAACTCGCCGAAGTGCCCCAGGGCAAAGCGTCTTCAGCCGAGGTTTTTTTTTTCCCCTACCTTAAAGAGATATCCACTCTGTCTAAAAAAAAAAATGATGAAGAAGCAAAAGAGAGCTCTCACCATAGGCAGCTTTTATCAAAGCAAAGAAATGACCTCAGATACAGAGGTTTCTTTAGACAAAAATCCAGAAAAAAACAGCAAGGACCATCACTGGTCCCCGTTTCAAAAGGCCTTTCTGGAAGACTGCATAAAGAACCTCAAAAGAGAGCTGGAGGATAAATGGGAAAATAAACTGAAATCAGTGCAAGAAGGATACAGTATCTTGCAAGAAGGATATGATGCTCTGCAAAAGAGATATGAAAAAGACACCAATTTATTAAAAAATAAAATTAGTGAAGTGGAAAAAGAGTGCAGTGAACAAATTGGCCAGTTACAAAAGGAACTTAAAAAGGTAACTGAAGAAAACAACACTTTAAAAATAAGAATTGAACAAATGCAAGTGAATGACTCACTAAGACTTGAAGAATCAGTCAAACAAAAACAAAAAAATGAAAAATTAGAAGAAAATATGAAATATCTCCTAGGAAAAACAACTGACTTAGAAAATAGATCTAGGAGAGACAATCTAAGGATTATTGGACTTCCTGAAAGCCATGATGAAAAAAAGAATCTAAACACTATCTTCCAGGAAATCCTGAAAGAAAACTGCCCTGAGATTGTAGAATCAAAGGGCAAAATCACCATTGAAAGAATTCACCGATCACCTCCTGAAAGAGACCCCAAAATTAAGACCCCAAGGAATATCGTGGCTAAATTTCAGGACTATAGCACCAAGGAACAGATTCTGCTAGCAGCTAGAAAAAAACAATTCAAATACCGAGGATCAATAATTAGAATCTGTCAGGATCTGTCAGCTTCCACACTGAAGGATCAAAGGGCTTGGAACCAGATATTCCGAAGGGCAAAGGAACTTGGATTACAGCCAAGAATAACCTATCCAGCTAGAATGAGCATTATCCTCCAGGGAAGAAGATGGTCATTCAATGATATAGGTGAATTTCACCTATTTCTAATGAAAAGACCGGATCTGAACAAAAAATTCGACACCCAAACACAGAACTCAAGAGATGCATAAAAAGGTAAAAAGGAAAGGACTCTTGAGAACTTTATTTTTACTAGGGGGATACTCAAAGTTTGGGGGTATAACTAAATATGACTTTGATAATATGAAAAAGAGAACTAGAGGGGAAAAGGTTGTCATACTGGGGAAAAGAGGGAAAAAGTGGTAAAATAAGATCTAAAAAAAAAGGAGGTATAAACAAGGTAAAATCACTGGAAGAGGCAAAGAAAACCTAATATAATTGAGAGAAAGAGGGGAGGGAGACGAGCACTGTGTAAATCTTACTCTCATCAGATTGGGCTCTAAAAGTGTATATCAGACATTTGATTTCACATAGAAACTTGTCTGTTGCTAGAGGGAAATGGGAGGGAAAGGAGGAAAAGTAAGGGGCAAACTAATAGAAGGGAAAATAGAAGAATCAGGGGAAAGGAGTAAAAACAGGGGGAGGGGATCTAAAGGGTAGAGTATTGTTTGGGGGAGAGGGTCATCAAAAGCAAAGTACTGAGGAGGGGGGAAGGGAGAAAGGGGAAAGGAAAGAGGAGTATTGTTTGGGGGAGGGGTCATCAAAAGCAAAGTACTGAGGTGGGGGGAAGGGAGAAAGGGGAAAGGAAAGGGGAAAACATAACTTGGGTAAATAAGATGGCAGGAAATACAGAATTAGTTATTTTAACTGTGAATGTGAATGGAATGAACTCTCCCTTAAAGCAGAAGCAGATAGCAGACTGGATTAAAAACCAGAATCCAACAATATGTTGTCTACAAGAAACACATCTAAAACATAGAGATACATACAGGGTGAAGGTAAAAGGCTGGAGCAGAATCTATTATGCTTCAGGTGAACAAAAAAAAAGCAGGGGTAGCAATCCTGAACTCAGACCAAGTAAAAGCAAAGATAGACTCAATTAAAAGAGACAAAGAAGGAAATTATATCTTCCTAAAGGGTACCATAGATGATGAAGCAATATCAATACTAAACATATATGCACCAAGTGCAATAGCACACAAATTCCTAGGGGAGAAATTAAGAGAGATGCAAGAAGAAACAGACAGCCAAACGATACTAGTGGGGGATCTCAACCTTGCTCTCTCAGAATTAGATAAATCAAACTACAAAATAAACAAGAAAGAAACTAGGGAGATAAACCAATTGTTAGAAAAGTTAGGTATGATAGATCTATGGAGAAAGTTGAATGGAGACAGTAGAGAGTTTACTTTTTTCTCAGCAGTCCATGGAACCTATACAAAAATTGACCATGTATTAGGGCATAAAAACCTTAAAATCAAATGCAGAAAGGCAGAAATAGTAAATGCATCCTTTTCAGATCATGATGCAATAAAAATCACATGCAATATAAGTCCAGGAGAAAATAAACCAAAAGGTAATTGGAAATTAAATAATCTAATCCTGAAGAATGAATGGGTGAAAGAGCAAATCATAGACACAATCAATAATTTCATCCAGGAGAATGACAATAAGGAGACAACATACCAAAATTTGTGGGATACGGCCAAAGCGGTTTTAAGGGGCAATTTTATATCTCTAGATGCTTACTTGCATAAAATAGAGAAAGAAAAGATCAATGAATTGGGCTTATTATTAAAAAAACTAGAAAAAGAACAAATTAAAAACCCTCAATTAAATACCAAATTGGAAATTCTAAAAGTAAAAGGAGAAATTAATAAAATCGAAAATAAGAAAACTATTGAGTTAATAAATAAAACTAAGAGTTGGTTCTATGAAAAAACTAACAAAATAGATGTCTTTAGTTAATTTGATAAGAAAAAGGAAAGAGGAAAATCAAATTGTTAGTCTCAAGAATGATAAGGGAGAACTTTCCTCCAATGAAGAGGAAATTAAAGCAATAATTAGGAGTTACTTTGCCCAACTTTATGCCAGTAAGTTTGAAAATCTGAATGAAATGGAGGAATATCTAGAAAAATATAGATTGCCGAGGTTAACAGAAGAGGATATAAATTATTTAAATAGTCCCATATTAGAAAAAGAAATAGAACAAGCCATTAACCAACTCCCTAAGAAAAAATCTCCAGGGCCAGATGGATTTACATGTGAATACTACATTCAAACATTCAAAGAACAATTAATTCCAATACTACACAAACTATTTGAGAAATTAGGGATAGAAGGTA
Organism: Myrmecobius fasciatus; assembly: GCA_023553655.1. Lineage (NCBI taxonomy): Eukaryota > Metazoa > Chordata > Mammalia > Dasyuromorphia > Myrmecobiidae > Myrmecobius > Myrmecobius fasciatus. Next base: position 1,789 of record JAJPUD010004749.1, on the reverse strand, counting down.
TACTGCCAGAATCCTTCTATGAGACCGATATGGTGCTGATAGCTAAACCAGGTAGGGTAAAAACAGAGAAAGAAAACTATAGACCAATTTCCCTAATGAATATTGATGCAAAAATTTTAAATAAGATTTTAGCAATGAGATTACAGAAAGTCATCTCCAGGATAGTACACTATGACCAAGTAGGATTTATACCAGGGATGCAGGGATGGTTCAATATTAGGAAAACTATCAGCATAATTAATTATATTAATAACCAAATTAACAAAAACCATATGATTATCTCAATAGATGCAGAAAAAGCCTTTGACAAAATCCAACACCCTTTCCTATTAAAAACACTAGAGAGTATAGGAATAAATGGGCTTTTCCTTAAAACGATCAGTAGCATCTATTTAAAACCATCAGCAAGCATCATATGTAATGGAGACAAACTAAAACCATTCCCAGTAAGATCAGGAGTGAAACAAGGCTGCCCACTGTCACCATTACTATTTAATATTGTATTAGAAATGTTAGCTTTAGCAATAAGAGAAGAAAAAGAGATAAAAGGAATCAGAGTAGGTAATGAAGAAACCAAATTATCACTCTTTGCAGATGACATGATGGTATATACTTAGAGAACCCTAGAGATTCAACTAAAAAACTACTAGAAACAATTCACAACTTTGGCAAAGTTGCAGGATTCAAAATTAATCCACATAAATCATCAGCATTTTTATATATTACCAACAAAGTTCAGCAGCAGGAGATACAAAAAGAAATTCCATTCCAAATAGCAGATGATAGGATAAAATATTTGGGAATCTATCTGCCAAGGAAAAGTCAGAAACTATACGAACTAAATTACAAAACACTTTCCACACAAATAAAATCAGACCTAATCAATTGGAAAAATATTAAGTGCTCATGGGTAGGCAGAGCAAACATAATAAAAATGACAATACTACCCAAACTAATCTACTTATTTAGTGCCATACCAATCAAACTCCCAAGAAATTATTTTACAGATCTAGAAAAAACAGTAGCAAAGTTCATTTGGAAGAACAAAAGGTCAAGGATTTCAAGGGGATTAATGAAAAAAAAGGCAGATGAAGGTGGCCTTGCTGTACCAGATCTAAAACTATATTATAAAGCAGCGGTCATCAAAACAGTTTGGTACTGGATAAGAAATAGAGCAGTCAATCAGTGGCACAGGATAGGTTATCAGGACAACCTAGGCATTAACCTTAACAATCTAGTGTTCGATAAACCCAAAGACCACAGCTTTTGGGATAAATACTCTCTATTTGGCAAAAACTGCTGGGAAAATTGGAAACTAGTGTGGAAGAAATTAGGGCTTGACCCATACCTAACACCACATACCAAGATAAGATCTAAATGGGTTCATGATCTAGATATAAAGAGGGACTTTGTAAGCAAGTTAGAGGAACGTAATATATTTTATCTCTCAGACCTGTGGAGATGGAACAAATTTATGTCCAAAGAAGACTTGGAACTCCTAATTGAACACCAGATGGATAATTTTGACTATATTAAGTTAAAAAGTTTCTGTACAAACAAAACAAATGCAGACAAGATTAGGAGAGAAGCATCTAAATGGGAAATCATCTTTACATTTAATGGTTCTGATAAAGGCCTCATTTCTAAAATATATAGAGAATTGTTTCATATATATAAGAATTCAAGCCACTCTTCAATAGATAAGTGGTCAAGGGATATGAACAGACAATTTTCAGATGATGAAATTAAAACCATCTCTAGTCATATGAAAAGTTGCTCCAAATCACTA
>JAJPUD010004748.1:163247-184020 GCA_023553655.1 Myrmecobius fasciatus | reverse complement strand
ACCAAGACAAAAGTGTACCTATTTTGTTCCCCAGGTACTAAAAGCATTATTTGAAAACACCAAAATAGCAGCAATAGCTTCATTAAAAATATGAAACCAAAAACAACAAAAAATAATTTAAATTATGGGCAGCAGTGTAAAAGGGTGCGTGTTGTTTTTTAGTTTGTTCATGTTTTCTTTTTTCATCAAGTGGAAAAATTAGTCTCTCAGAAATTTCACAAAGAAGACTTAACTTTTAAAACTGCAGGAATCACAAAAGAGCCATTCATCTTGGACTCTCTCCTTCCTTGCCTCCTTCCATTTTTAGAATTGGTTATTTGTGAAAAGTGTGGCATACGATTGTCATCAGAAGACCTGGTGTAATCCCTAGGGCCCTCCTCATCCTCCTTCCCACCCCGACCTCCCCCCATCCCCCATCACTACAGGTTAAAATAGTTTTGACTTCAATTCCTACCTTTCTGCCCCTCCCCAGTCACCTTAGTTCCGTGAGGCTTACCTTGTGCCTTTTAAAAGATGTTCACTGTTTGTTCTAGGTGGGATTTAAAAAGCCAAGCCTGATCCTTAGACTTTCCTTTTGTGGAAACACAGTTGGATCTGCTAGGTGATTACAGACAGAGAAATTCAGTCCTAAAGATCCAGTGGCAGTTTTATGAGAGCAGGAGCTTGCAATGGTGTTTGGCTAGATTTCTGGAAGCAACTGGCTGAAGGCATTAGGCTACTGAGAGTCTGGCTTATTCCCAAAAGGCTTCAGCAAATTAATCACCCTATGAGCTAAATTTGTTTATAGACATATTTGGAATGGAGGATATACACATGGGATGCATTTTCTCCATTTGCTCTGTGGAGCACCTGCTGAAAGTGTTATACAGTCTCCTCATACTGTACACTGTCAACTTGGAGTCTTGTGGCCCTGAGGAGGATGATGATGGCCACGATGACTCTTCTCACCACCCACCCCCATCTTGGCCCTTCAATTCCCATTCTATCATTATGAGTTTGGGTGACACAAGGTCTTATTATTTATACATCTCCTCCCCCCTTAGTAATTTAAGTAATTTAGTAATTTACTCCCCAAATGGTAGATGTATTTTTATTTGATGATATTAGGAAGCTTCTTGCTTGTTTGTTTGTTTCATGAACATTCAGTTTTAATTTTTGTGTTTTGACGGCGGCCTAGTGATAATACCTAAGACAGACAGACAGCCTTCCCAATGCAGCTGCTTTTTGTGGGAAGAGTTTTTTGTGCGATAGGGTTCTGACCTGTTTTTTAAGACAAGTTAAACACATATCCACCTCTCTGGATCTCTGTTAGGCAGAAGCAGTTGCTTCTCCCCTGCTCTTTTCCAGGTCAGTATATCAGGGAAACATCTGGTTTTGTGTTGGGTGTTTCGATGGTAGACTCATTATTATTATTATTATTATTATTTTTATTATCATTTTACATGAAGTTGACTCCCAAGCACTTTCCAGCCTCCTGTTTTCCAGGCCTCTAGTTTGTGGTTGTCTTTACCATCAATAATGCAGGCCCTGATGCTTTGCAGCACTGTCACTGTAGATGCTGTGAAAGTAGTAAAAATGAGCACTAATCAATCTTTCAGAGAGAAGCAATGAGCATTAGAAGGCCACTATCCTGTGACTAAACACACCCCTTTTATGGAGTGTTGGTGCTAATAAAGGACAGCTTATTACTGAGGCAGAGACCAAAGCTTGGGTGAGGTCAACCATGACTGGCAGTCATCAGTCATTCTTAATGATACTTTTTCCCGTGCTTTCTAAGGGATTCTGAGCAGAGTGCAAATCATTCGGGGTCATTCATAGTTCATGTACCCACAGATGGCAAAGGTTTTGAAAGACTTTGGTTTAAACTTGTAAAAAAAAAACCCTTTTCCTATATTGAGAAGAGAAAGAACCTTTAACACAAAACATAGATTTTTTTTTCTCTTATTGGAATGTTGCATGTTCTTTTACCCTAATAGATGTTTTACACTCTACAGGGCTTGTGCATTATTAAAAAAGACATAAATTTATGTTTTATGACGTCTGTCTTCTTTAATTATTACCTTTGATGTCTATTGGTGACTAAAGAGAGCTTAACAGGATTTCTCTCTCTTCTTAAATTTCGCATAGTGAAGCCTAGCTAGTCCCTGACAGATGTCTGTTCCTCACCCTCAGGATTATTTTATAAATCCCTTTCTGATGAGCGGAAGTGTCAAATCAAGGACAGGTCATAAAGTAAAAGTATAAACCTTTTAAAGGGAGACCTTGGTAATATATAAACATTCTGCACACTATCTGAATTTTTTATAGACTAAAGAAAAATTATATTTCAGTGAGAGGATGTTAGAAGCTTAAATGCCAGTCTGTGTATGTTTCAGTTGCATGTTTGTTTGTTTGCTTTTTGTCTCCTTATTCCTTTTTATAGTTAACTAAAAAACTTTTGGCTTTAAGGGGTATACCGAAAGTTTTAGTTTTGTGTTCATTTACTCACTTGTTCATTTAATATTTAAAGAGCCCACTTTTAACTTAACATAAACTTATGAAAAACTACCTTTGTGTTTGAAGCTTATTTACAATGATTTAAGCAACAGCTGCCATTTTAAAAAGCTGTTTATCAGTTATTTTTGTTTTTAATTAATTTTTAGTTTACCTTTACTTAAAAAATTATAGGTAAGCTGAAATCAATATTTTCTGGTTTGTTCCAGTAGTTTTGTACCATAGCCTATTGGAATATGCATTGTACGTGAGATCGAGAAGTTGTACTAGGATATACTTTTTTTTTCCCCTGGAGTATATATATATATGTGCATGCTGTGATGGCACAAAGAGAATCTAGGTGACATTTTTGGGGAATTCATATCTACTTAGGAACTGAACTTGAGATGTAGTTGTAATATTACCTCTTCATTTGGTCAGTTAGATATTTTGTTCCATAATAATAACAGCATTTAAAGCTTTTCCCAGTTGTGAAGTGTATGCCTTCTGGTACTATACATTACATGGATTTCTTGGGTTGCTGTGGTCAAATGGCTCACTACTTTTTAGTCAGTGTTCTAGTGATGAACCACTTTGACCTTAGTTAGGGCAGACCTTGGACAACGGACATACTTTTTGATCTTGGGCCTATATCTTAAATCTTTGCAGCTTGTTAGGGCCTGCCTGAGTTTGTGTTTAACTAGCAGAGCTTTTGAGAAGTTTTCACAGTGAGGAGTCATCAGTGTTGTGTTGAAGTAGAAGATATTTATGTCATATGCGATATGTTTACTATTTACAGGGGGGGAGGTAAAGGACAAGGGAACATCCTTTAAGAAATATGTCACTGAGTACATAAATAGATAGTCACACTTCACAAGTATTGATCTGAGCACTTTTTTCCATAAATTATTACATAATTTTGGCTCACTTATTGTCCTTGTGAACTTGGAGGAGCTAACAATCTCTGTAGGCCTCAGTTTCTCAATTTATAAAAGAGAGGGTTGGATTAGATGACCTTTGAGGTCCTTACCACTCTAAATCTGTTATCTTGTGATCTTTTCCATTATATAGCCATAGAATCTCAGAATGGATGAGAAAAGACTTCTATTCCTTTTGTATATTATCCAGGAAATTAGAATTCCAGTGCCACAGGAAACTGCTTGGCCAATCTAAAACACTGATGAATAGGAACTGACTTTTATGTTCCCTTTAAAGTTTGCAAAGTGCTTTTCTTATATTATCTCCTTTAGTCCTCAAACTAGTCCTGTAGTTATCATTATCTCCTCTGTACAAATGAAGAAACCGAGGGCTCCCCTGTGAGGTTAGGTAACTTAATCTCTGTTTAAACACCTATTAAGTGTCAGAAGTGGGATTTGATCGGAGGTTTCTTCTAGACTCCAAGTATAGTATTCTTTCCAAGATAACATACTGCCTCTTTGTGTAATACAAAAAGTTCTAAAAGTGGAAAGTCTTCATAAGATAGATGTTTATATTACTTTTTGCACTGCCCCATATACTACAGACAACCCTGGTCATACTTTACTGAAGGTTGAATCTTAGTGTGATGTATGTTCTGTCTTTCAGAAGTTTTACTTTTGGCCGTTCTTTTAAAAAGGGATCCTCTCCTCTTTAACCCTTACACCTCCTCTGATCCATACATGACTTAAGGATATATTTTTGCATGTTTGTTTTTAAAGGAGACAATAGAAATATTTTATTTTGCTTTTTATTCTGAAAAAGCTGGAGTCAGACAGTTTATATGTAATTGTGCTTTTCTGTGTAGCATGATTATGCTGTTGCCCTATGCAAGTTCACTTGATTAAATAAAATGCTTAAATTGCAGTTCATGTAAAACAATCATGTTGGAAATTCTTGATGTCTTTATGAGAATCCACTTAAAAGTGACCCTGTTTAAATGATTTAACCCAGTAGTAGAACTGGAGGGGAAAATACTTATTTTTTTTCCTTTTGGATAGTCCCCTTCCTATGTGGATAAGCATTTATAAACAGTATCCAAATTTGCCCTATAACCAAAGCAACAAATTCTTGTTTTATAAGAAAAAATTCAACTCAGTGTAGGTATATATCTTTTTTCTTTTGCTCAAAAGATATATTGTCTCCCAAGAGAAAAGGTCTTTCTCTCCACCTACCCACTCTACCCGCTCTGCATTTCCAGAATCTTCCACTTAGCCCCATTGGTTAAGCCACTAAGCCTTTGATTCCTTCCTGATTACACTATGGAAGACATCTATCAAACACTGTCTTATCTGTTTGTGAGGCAGCTCAGGCCCCAGATTTAAGTCATGGGTTTTGGCTACAAGTTGGAGTGTGATTAATAATTGACTAATGTAGCTTTTATTTATCACAGGCTAGCACATTTCACCATTACTGAGTTAATTTATGTTAAGTGTAAGCTGTCGTTCAATCTGTTTTTCAACTTTTTTTTTTCTAAATCCTAAGTCTATCTTTCACTTTTTGAGAAACAAAATCCTTATACAGGGCACAGGCTTACTTGGTGCCAAAAAGTTGATTTCCTTTTCACTGGAGTCATACATCACCAGCCCTCCCAGCTGCAGTGTCAGCCTCTGACAGAATGACATGTGTCATTTATCAAAGGGGCCAGGCTGGGCCTTGGGAAACGTACACGACAAAGCCTGAGAGAGTTCATTTCGCAGTCCCCTCCTACCCTCTGTGAGCCTCTTGCCAGGAAAGCCTGTGATGTTTCTGTCTTCACAGCATTACTGTAAGTCCTTCAACCTTCACAGATTTAACCCTCCCCACCTCAAACACGGCAACTGCTGCAAAATTACCCTAGAAAAGAGTTCTGAAACCCAGATAGCCTGTTTTTTCCCATCTAGAAACAAACAGCATAAAACCTGCTGTGTACCCCTAAATTGTATCCTTCCAGCCTAAAGTACCATTACCTTCTTCTACTTCCCCCTACTTACTTTTGGACCCAGTATAAGACTTAAAATTCATAAGTTTTCTTACAGTAGGGCACAAGGTCAGATACAGAAAGAACAGATAGGAATTTTTAGCTGGACAAAACAAGTAGCTTTAATGTTGTTCCCAGGTACAAGTTTTGACTTATATTTGTTTTAAATCCTGTTTCCTAATAGTACTTTATTTCCCCAGGTTATTTTAAAACCATTTGCCCCAATACACTAGACATTTTCTCTGTTTCCTTTTTTTTTTTTAAATTTGTAATTTGTAAATCATCCAGCACCTCTCTAAAGTCAGTAAGTTGATTGGAATATAATTCTTGGTGAAAAGCACCCCCCCCCTTTTTTAGGGAAAAGAAAAGAAGAAAGGCTGATATTACTCAGATAGGTACTCACTTTTACTGAGCTGTTTAATTTTTTGCAGTATATATTTTTTCAGTTGTACAAGGAAATGACCAAAAAAGTTAAAAGTGGAAAAAGAAAGAAAAAAAAATCCATTTCTTTTCAAACAGAAAAGAGACTGCTGTCAAAACATATCAATATTTTTACTGAAACAAATCTGTGTCTTTTTTTTAATCCTTAATGCTTGGGTTTTGCATTTTAATCATGTACAAAGAATATGAGAAAAAGTTATTGTTTCTCTTCCCCCTCCCCCTTTGTACTTTGTATAGTTCCTAGAACACTGAAGTTATTTACAGCATCAGATATCATTTAAAGAGATAGCAAAGGAGACTGTAGCCTCAGCCAGGAACTTTCCAGAAAGAAGTCCTATAAATTAGCCATTGCTCAGGAGTGGCTGTTTTCTAGTCAGGGCTGGTCCTTTCATTTGTCTACATAAGGCTAATTTATTTTTGCAGCCAGATGTGGGCTGACAGCCATCACTCAGAGCTTCCTTCCCCCACTGTTAGGAGGTCGGGAAAACAGTCACGTTTCCCATTTTACAGAATCCCCATCAACATTATTGAAGATGGATGTATCTTTAAAGCAAAGATTGATTGTGGATATCGGAGTTATGGTGTCATTTATCATGGTGAATATTATTTAGACTTGGATTGTACAAGGCTGTAACTTGAGACACAGCCAGGGGAGGGACAATCTGGAAACGAGGATCCATGAACTTTAATGGATGGATGCTTTTTTCAAAGCTCAACTCACTATGGCGTGATTTACTTTTCTTACTGAAAGGAAACAAGCATTTCAGTTTTAAAGGGACAGTATGCCTCATTGTCCTGTTCAGTGGGTTCCACAAAGAGTTGGAGCTGAGGCAGAAATACTGAGAAAGTGCATATGTAAATGTGGGATATCCAAAATAATTTTATATTTCAAATACATATGATATATATTTAATATAAGTTGTATTTCAAATTAAACTGATAATTGTATTTATTTGTTATTTTGCATTGTTTATGCATGTCATTCTGGAGGTAGAACTCTGCCAACCTTTGTTAGTGCATTGATAGGAATTTGTCACGATGGAAGAATTAGTTAATAGAGTGTTTGTGAGATGCTCACTATACTCCCACCATGTTGTAGTATACTGACCATTTACATTTAGGAAGACATCTGGAGTCTAAACTCTTTAGGATCTTAACTGATACTCTTGTAGAACGCAGTTGTCTCCTCATGCTGAAAGTTTGCAGATAATAAGTACCCTTATCCATATAATTCCTATCAGCCATCTTCATTGTGGTATACATATTGATATCTGCCCATTTGGTGATCTTAGGATAGCTTTAAAATATGAAACAATTTCATGTCAGGTTGCAAACATAACTGTTTGGCCTTTGTATGTATATTCCCAGAAATTACATATCTGAGCTTTTCAGGGGAAGTTACTTTCTTATCTTGGGGCATGAATCCCAGAAGTTCATGCATAAATGCACATACATAGAAGGAATGAGGGGTTGGTTCCCCTCATTGATGATGGATCATCCAGTATGCCTTATCTTAACTTGGGCTTGACATACTAGTTGTTTAGGACATGGCTTCCTTTCCTACTACTTTATTTCATTTGTCATCAGAATTTTTATTTTACACTGCCATTTGAGAGGTTTAGGTGAGTTTAGTAGATGGTAAAGCTCATCAAAATGAATGACATATTGGCTAGATTAAGGCACAGTGCAGGCAGGTGTTGGGCAAGCTTTCCCTATGCAGGTCTGCCAATCTACCTCACTCCTGACTTGCAACACTCCTATTTATTTCAGCACTGAGCCTCTGATAAACAGAGATTTGCCAACTGTGCGTTGCTGTAGAGATCTTGGGTCATACAAATCCAGAGGGAAATGACAATTCCCACTGTTCTGGAAGTCCCAGGTGACCCAAAGCCCCAAAGAGCCTAAAACTTTTTCCTTCTTCAAAAGTCCCATGATTCTTATCTTCCACTTTTTTTAAGCAAATGTAGAAAGTGGCATTTAAGTTCTACCAGATGTAAAAGGTTAGTTTTTCCTTAAAACTCTTCCCCAAGGCCTAGTTTGGAGATAATTTCCACCTCCTCAGAAGGTAGTCCAAATATCTACTATGGCAGCCAACACCATCGTGATTATTTTCACTCGAGAAAGCAACACCCATGGTAACAAGAGAAATCATGGGTCCCTAAGAAGGCAGTTAGGTGGTACAGCTGATGAGACATTTCTTCTACTAGATGTTTGTTTCAGATTTTTTTTTTTTGAAAGGACATCTTCATGTTTAAAACTAGTTTTAAGTTGGTGGAATAGTTTTCATATAAAGTTCTTCTCATAACAACAACAAAACAAAAAAGAAACCCAATATAACAACAAAGGAGGGAAGCACTTACAATGGAAAGAATTATGAACATCTGCTTTTGAATGCCCACTTATTTTGTATGTAAAGAAAAACAAAATCACATTATCTGGAATAATAAGAGAATCGATTCTTCTATCTGAACACATGCTTACAAGAATATCATCTCCATTCTTGTAATGATTTGGGATCTTTAGAAAGAAAACTATCAGAATTTTTTATCATTTTCATTATAGTTTATATCACTGTATTTACTTGCAAGTTAAAAGCACATTTGTCCCCTTTTGTGAACATATGAAGTATCTACAAACAGGATATAGTTTATCAAATTCATATTAATCACAGCATCTATAATGTTGACCAAGGTCAAATCATTACACTAAATATATTGTAACCATTATTAATGTATGTAGCCTACTGCCATAATTATGATATAGGACTGCTGTTTCCTGATTAAAAGCAGTTTGGTGATGCACAGATTCAGTAAAATTCCTCTCTGTCTTCTTGTGACTGACAGGAGCTTCTGGTATTCTGGTTTCTTTCGATAGTGCAGTATACTAATATTAACTTACTTTTCTAAAACTAAGGGGATTCCAGGCTCCAAGAAATGAAGAATACAGCAAAAATATCTTAATTTCATTAGCCATAACTGTGCATCCATAAAGAGTCCAAATTTATCATGGTATGTTACAGAGTGTAGCAAATGTTAAGAAAACCATTGTTTTTTAATTTTTTTCCCTAAGAGTCTGAATGAGGTGATTTATGGTAGTTATCCATCTTAAGGGTCATCCATCAACTTTTAGTTGCTAGGCAATCAAATCAGCAGCTGTTTGCTTTGAATCAAACTGAAGCATTGTCAGTCATCACATGTAGGTATGACCTTAGTGGTTGAAAACATCATGCATGCAAAATTAAAGAAACATAGTGCTCCTTCCTCCATTCCTTGACTTCACCCCAATTTTTTGACATAATGCTGTATTTGACAACTGTAAAAAAAGTAAGTATAGTTAGAAGAGCATATGAAAATTATTTGACTATAAACTTGAATTACTTGTATTACTCTGGGCCACACATATTCGGGTAATTGTGCTGTAGGAGTGCATCTCAAAAGTAAATTCAGCTAGGCAATGGAAGGAATGTTTACAAAAGGCTATGTTGCATCAGTGCAGACCATAAACCTTCCGTGCCTTAGTAGATGATTTTCATAAGTTACTGTGGCCAAAATAATTCCTTACCTGGTAATATCAATATTCAAATGATGAGCTCTGTTAAACTGGACCTGATTCCACAGATACACAGCCTGTCTATCCTTAGGTACTCTCTAGATTCATGGGACCTCAGTCTTTCAGAACTCAAGGTCACCTTTACACCACATTGAGGTATCAAAAGGTCAGTTTTTGTCATTTTGTACTTCATAGGAATATTTGTTAGCATGCTTGCCAGCATTGCCTTACCAGGTGTAGAGAGGGTGTTTTGGAACCAGCTGTATTTGTGATAGATGTGGATGGATGGATAGGTGGAAAATGCATTCAGGCCATGAAGGTCTAGTTGGAATGTGTCAGGCCCATGAAAAGTCCATTTGTCCTAGTTCTAGGTTGACTCTTACATGCTACCACTAAGCTGGAGGCTTCTTTGCTAGCCTTTGCCTTGGGAAATACTTTGCAAGTACCATGAAAGCAGAGACTTTGGATCTCTTATCTCCCCACCTACTGGTGTATTTCTTCTTAAGTTCATTTGTTTAGTCATTTGAAATTGGTCCCTCTCCAAAGCCAGGAGCTTGAAGCAGACTCTTATGTTTGAGTTACTCACCTCAGAAATATGTCTTATGTTTCTTTGAAACATTGTTGAAATTAGAGTGTTTAAGGGGTGAAAGAATTTAAAAGTTCTGCTTCAGTACCTTGCAGTGTAACATATAAATCATATATTTACTAGTTTCCTTTGTATAATTTTAAATGTTAATAGTATTAAAAATCATGACTAACAATTCAAAAGAATAGAGATTGTACATTGTACTGAATTATACTGTTTGGGGTCAGATTTCTATTTTTTGAGAACCTTTTTCCCTAAAATATAGTACCTTTGTTGATCTTCCTTTTCAACAAGTATAGCTGTTGAAACAGTTGCAAAATGAAGCAAATGATTAATTGAAGATAATTTATCAGCACAGTAGCAGAAAGCTCATTCCTTTTGGAATTGGAAGACCTGGGTTTACAGCTCAGATTTGTTATTTATTTCCTTTGTGATTAAATAAACTTCTGGGCCTCACTTTCCTTATTTATAAAATGAGGGAGTTGTACCAGATGATGGTCAGGGATCTTTCTCATCTCTGACTCTAAAGATCCAGAAAATTAAAGATAAAATTTTGGTAACCTAGATATTTCAGTTGAAAGTGAATTTTCATCTTAATTATAAGACGGAGACTAGATCTATGATTATTTTCCCCTCTCATGGCAAGAAGTTGGCTACAATATGGGGGAGTTGGAAGGCTCATGCATATTCTGTTTCTCTCTAAAAAAGCAGGATGGCTTTTAAAAACATTTCTTTGTAAGTTATAGTATGATAGGTTTTGAGATTTGTGTATGTCATTTGTTTATTTTGTGAATTCTATGCTTAGCATACTAGGTATAGTTGCTATACTGTGCTAGTTAAGTAGATTTTATATTAAGCAAAATTATGTTTATGCTCTATTTTATCTGTGGTAACTCAACATCCAAAATTTCACAGCACACCTAATGAAACTTGCTGCTTACTTGTATGTTACAGTGTACCCTTTGAGAAACTGCTTAACTAGACATTTTGAAAAGAAATTAACTTGTATTGATGAGTATGCTAAGTTTAATTAGGGAATTGGATCTTCTTTACTAAGTTTTTTCATCATTTTTATTCATTGAGTCATCATTCATTCATTTACTCAGAAAGTCCTTGAATACTTCTTCTGTACATAGTACTCTGTTAAGTATGTTTCAAACAGACACCCTTCTGTTCAAAAAGGAAGGTTTCTAGGCAGAACTTATCATGAAGCAATTTTGTATAGTTGTCTAGATGTAAACCATGCAGAAAGAGTCAGTTGACAAAGAACAAAACAGTTCTCCACTTGTCCACGCTGAGGTATTAAAACTGAGAATTTTAAGACAGAGTAAGAAATTTAAAAAATTAGGCAAGATGTGACCCACTTTCCAGCTTTTCCCTGTCCTTCCTAGTATTGAAATCATTCCTCCATGGTGGGTGAATTCACACCTTGCCTTATCTTTAATGCCCAGTCTAATTCTTGATAGATCACATAAAAAGAAACTGCTTCCCGTAGATAAAGTTGGTGAGCTTCCTTTTTAGATTCTTTTATAGAATCCCAGAGTAATAATGGACCATTTTGTGTTTCCTAAAATTATTTGTGTGAAGAATTCCAACTTACTGAGTATATTCAGTATGGAATACTTAGTGAGAAAATATAGAAGGATTGCATTGGATGAGATAATGTGGAAGGGATAGGAATCATTGTTGATAGAGGATGTCCTGATAACAAAGAAAATCAGTACTGATGTGAAAATTACTTAAAGAAAATCAGAGTTCTTCTGATAGAAGATTTGAGTGGAATTTAGTCAGTGGTATGATATAGAAGCTCTTCAGAAGTTTATGTGGTGCAAGGTTGTATTGAGAGGCTGACTAAGGGGATTTTTGTTATTTTGTACTCTACTGTAATTCGACCACTTTTGGAGTCTGTCACATTACCAGTATGATATTCACAAACTGGAGAGTATTCAGACTGGGGCAGCCGGGATTGGTGTAGATAATGCAGTATTGATTAATCTACAAGAATTTATTATGTATCTGTTATTTGTCAGGCACTGTGCTAGGTACTGGGGCTACAAAGACAAAAATAAAATAGTTTTTCCCTCAAGGGGCTTACATTCTATTGGGAGAGACAATTTGTATACATAGAGAAATATATGCAAAAGAATTTCTTTTGAAGGAAGCACTAATAGTTGGAGACTAAAATAAAGATTTCGTATAAAATAGTTGCACTTTTTTTCTGAACTTTGAGGGATTCTGATAGAGTATAAACTCCTTGACAATAGGACTTGGTTCTTCTTCTTCTTCTTCTTCTTTTTTTTTTTTTTTGGTACTGGAATCTTCAATCTCTAGCTCAGTGACCAACATAAGTACTTGCTAAAATTTTGCTTCCTTATTTGGTTGGAAGAAGTAGAGATAAATGAATGCACTCTTAAGAGTGAAGATCCCATGTAACTTACATGGAGATAGGGGATAAAATATCAATTCTGTGGGAAAAGCAGCAAAAAGGTTCGATTGTAGAATATGAAAAAGTAGTAAATAATAAAACCAGAAAGGAAGGTTGGAGTTAAGTTGAGAAGGGTTATAAGTGCCAAATAAGAATTTGAAGATTTGTTCAAGAAATTCATGATGTTTGTTTCCAGAGGAAAGAAACCAGGAGAAGTCATCGAAGCAAATTTTAGTTTTTATGCAAATAAAGATTTCTCAAGATTTTGGTTATCCTAAAGTGGATTGGAATCCCTCAGGAAGTAGTCAGCTCCCTTCCTTACTTAATACAGATTCTACCATTCTTAGCCAGGCCAGTGTTAGTGTCGATATGTCATGCTGTTTGTTTAAGGGATGAAGGCTGGTGGTGTTCGGGGAAGAACATCTCTTCTTGCATTTTTCCATGTCTTTTTCAGTATCCCTTGGGAATACTTCTCTGGCTCTCTTTAACCCAACAAGAAAAGAGGCTATAGCAATTGGTAAGAAAATTAGCTTTACTCAGAAGCCTTTGAGAAAGCTATCTTCTCCCAGGCTGTTTGTCCTTAACTCTTCCCAAATTTTCCCTCTTTGGCCTGGAGTGTTTGCTCTGTAAAAGTTTTCAGAATCAAGTCTAATTGTGAATATTGTGCTGTGCCTTATAGTTGGCCCTGTGATTTTTTTGTGTGCTCTTGAAGAGGACTAGGCAAATTGTTTTGGTTTTGGGTGTTATTTTAAAAGCTGAATATAGATAAATAGAGTAAACCATTCCTTTTGTACCTTACTGATACATCTTATTATCAAGGTATTTTAGGAAATCTGTTAAAAATAATAGAGTTAGTATTCTATTAGTTTCTATTAATTCACACATACATATATGTGCATTGGTTTTGTTTTGCTTCTTTTAAACCCTACATCCTCTTCCAAGTGACTGTTTATCTGTCCGAGTAATTTTTGATACTTTGATTTTCAGTGGACTTAGGGACTTAGAGAATGTTCTTAAATATTCTTACTTCTACCAGTAGGGGGTAAAGAAGTCCAAATATATATATGAACTGGGAGTTTCTTTGTGGTGAATATTTCAGGAATATAAAAACACTAAACAGCCTTCCCTACCCTCTACAAGTCTGCATTATCACATTCTCATTCCCCATGTGGCTTACACCAATCCTATGGCTTGCTAGCAATTGTTAATGAACTTGGCTGCATTGTTACGGACTCCAAAGTTCGAAGTGTTTGACATTTTACTCCATTATTGGAATTGTTTGGAGCCTTCCTTTCATTCCTGTGTTTGGTAGTGAAATTAATTACATTAGTAGCCTTTTGGTTATCTTTTTAAAAAATGCCAAATAAAGAAACGTTTGTAATAATACAGTCTGGTATAATCCTAGGTTATAAATGACCATCTCTTAACCAAAATACTCGAATGTTATATCAAGTACCACACCAAAAAATCTTGTAATTTAAATACTGTATATATAATTATAATTAAATGCTTGAAATTTGCATCACAGGCCAATATTATGGTGATTAAATGAATGAAATAATAAGTTTTGTACTTTACCGGTTATGAGAAACTACACAGGAATTTTAGCTGTTTTTCCCCCATCCTCTAGATACATTAGCTAATAAATTTCCATTATTAAATGACACTGATGCTTTGATAATCGATATTTTGCTTGATTTTTAGTCAAAGCTAAGCATCATGGACTAATCAGAGATGTTATAGAATCAGAATTTTAGAGCTGAAAGGATCCTTAGGGGTTACCTATCTTGTCCTTGTCAGTAATGCTTGCCTTCTTGGACTTGTGGCATTTGGTGTTGTAACTCTAGCATACTTATGTAATTTTTTGTATTATAAGTTATCTGGGCTTATTTCTTATCTTCCCACCAGACTCAAAAGCTTCATGAGAAGAGACCTTGACTTATTTAAACTTTGTATTGTATGATGTCCTGAAAACCATGGGCATTTGTTAAATAGTTGCTGATTATTGAATTTATATAGTGTGGATTTAGTTGACCTAAAAACCTTATTTCTGGCCTTTTTCACATTTGAGGTATTATATACTTAGTAACCATATCTTTGGAACCTTAAATAAGTGACAAGAATCAGAATACTCTTTCCACAAGGTATTGCTAATTATGCAAAATGTGTAAAGATGCCTAGAATTCTACAGAAACAAATTTTGTTTTGTCTGAAAAATACATTCATTTTATGAAACCCTATTAAAAGTGTGCCTTATTTTCTTGAAATTGGTATTGTTCCAGAAAATCTGGTCACCATAATTATATTGCACTTTTGTAAATTCTTCATGAGATTTCAATTGGAAAAACTGTCTTATACCTTAAACCATTAAACACAGTATTATTGTTCTTGTTTTATTTAACATGGAAGCACTGAAATGAGACAATACCGGTATATTTAATTTGTTGGAGAGAATTAATTTATTTTTGAATATTTTTAACTTTAGAAAGTATATAACATAATTTATCTAGATACATATCTTTATATATTCTTGGAATTATTTATATATTAGCCTACAACTGGTGATCTATTTTATTTTATATTTAAAAAATATCTATTCCTTATGATTTAAATGATTTTGGTTTTAAATGATATATCCTGTATATATGCAAACTAAATTTCAAATAAATTATGGAGGAATTATTTGGAGGAATCTTCTGCATAACTGCAGTACTACCAGTAAATAAATGGTGTCTATTCACAGGTTAGTCAATGAAAATAAAAAGGCAGAGATAGTATAGCCAGGGAGAAGTAGTATAATCCCATGTATTTTTGTTATTTGAAATTGTAATTTCTTGCTTTCCTCGTATGTTTTCCTTCCCATTCAACTTCCTTTTTTTTCTTCCATACTCCTTTGCTTTCGGCACCTTTTATTTTCATTTTATTTTTCTTTTCCCTTCCATATCCTCTACTAATTTCTAGTGTTTCAAGTTTAGAACTGTTCATTTTAAAACGTTATTTAGAAGCAGTTTGATTATATTTTAAGTTCCTTAGGGAGCAAATGTTTTAAAATATAATAAATAATAACAAATATACTTAGAAAAATGTGATAATAATGTTAAGTTGGTAAGAATAGTAACTTTCTTGCTACTTGATATTCAATTTTTAATTCCAGTGGGTTTTTTTTTTGTTTTTGTTTTTTTGTTTTTTCTTTCGTTAGTTTTTGCCTCTCCTGTAAATGAGCACAGGTTTCATTCCTGTATTTTTGGGTTACTTGGTTACCAACTAAAATTAAGAAAAGCCTTAAGCTCATTTTCATTATGTCTCTTGATTTTGACTTTTAACTTTTATATAACATTATTATATCTTTTACATAGCTTTAGAACCAAAATTTGTTTTTTTAGAATTGTAGGCATTTTTATACATTTTAGATAATTTAGAGTGAAAAGAACAGTTCTTTTATCATTTACTGGTCCTTTAATTTTGGCTAAGTTACAAAGATTCCACAATTTTTAAATGCTCAGTGTGCTTTTGCATTGTGTTATGTGCTAGGGGAGATAGGGAAAACAATTAAGATGTGATTCTTGCCCTCATGTTTTTCACAGTCTTGAAGGGGGTTTATGACACATAGGAAAAATAACTTACCCCTTTGCTTTGCCTTATTTTCCTTGTTTCTAAAATGGAGATTAAAATACCTGCCTTTTTTTTGTTTTTCATTAGAAGGCTCATTGTGAGAATCAAATGGAAAAAAGAAAAAAAAAGCTTTAGAAATCATAAAATACTTCACACAAGTAAGGCTTCATGATAAAATATTTTGTCATGTATACTTTTGAATGTTGTAAAATCTTTGTTGAATAATAAAATAAATATTAGTCTTGGATTTTGGAGAAAATATGCTTTCTCTATTTCATTTATTTATTTATCTTATTTATTTTCCTTCTTCCTTTTATTCACCTACATAATTCACCTAATCTACTTCTTGATTCTGTTTTCGGTATTGTTAGATTTGCCCAGCTTTTTATAGATCTGTTTGATTAGAGGTACCTTTCCTCTTGAGCTTTCATTTTCACTTAGAAATTCCTGCTGCCACTTATGTGATTTTCCCTCAATTTGTACTCCTATCAGATTCATTTTGATTTATTCTTGCTGGATCAATCTCTTGGTTTGATCACTTAATAAGGAAAGATTTAAGTGAAATTTTAACATGTGTTTATGTATTAAGTTCTGAATTTAAGTAGGAATGATAGAAATAATATTGCTGATATTTTAAAAAGGATTTATAATTTCTTAGCTTATTTAGGAATGCCCTATGTATTAACCACATTATAACTTGACTTTAACTAACTTTTTTTTCTTCTTTTTCAGATAATTTATTCAAGAAAAAGTTACTAATGATCTTGTGCTTGCTAAATCCAGTGACTTTCCCCCCATTCCTCATTTTTCCTGACCCCTGTGCACCCTTTGAGACTACTGAACACTGTCCTCTTTGATATTCTTTTTTCTTGGACATCTCTCTTGCCTTCTTCTACCTACCTGACTGCTTCATTTATATCTCCTTTGCTGGATCCTTTTCTAGATCACATCTTCTAGCCAAAGGTGTCCTTCAATGTTGTCTTTCCTCCCTCTATACTATAGTTTCACTTAGTGATCTCATCAGCTTTCATGGATTTAATGACCACTTCTGTGCTAATGATTATCCAATGTACCAATCCTGTCTGAGCTTTCAATTGCCTTTCAGATATCTCACACTGGATGTTAAATAGATTCTTCCATCTCTTATACTTTATTCCTGGCTATATATTCTTTGACCCAGAGATACTGACTTCTGGCTGTTCTACAATTTCTCCATCTTTTTACTCCAGGTGTTCTCTTTAGCTTTTTCCCATACCTGGAATGCTCTTCCCCTTTTCCTCTAGCTACTGACCTCTCTGGTTTTCTTTTAAGTCCCTACTATGATCCTGTCTCTGTGAGAAGGCTTTCTCAATCCTGTATTCTAGTGCCTTCCCTCTATTAATTATTCTCTTTTTGTTCTGTATCTTACTGTGTGTGTATATCTATATCTATATCTATATGGACTATCTTTTGATTTTTTTTTTCTCAGAGCTTATCACAGTGTTTGGTACATAGTAGACGCTTAATAAATATTTATTGACTGAGATCATTCATTGAGGAAAAAATGGATAAGTTTGAAGGCTCCAAAAATTTAAAGTGATAAATGACTTTAGAAATTATCTAGTTCACTTCCCCTCCCCTTTACAGATGAGTAAACTAAGATCCTTAGAGATTAAAGAAATTGTCAAAATTAACAGAAGTAGTAAAAAAGGAGCATGGCATAACATAATGGGAGGAACGCTATCTATTGAATGAAATGGCTTGGATTTGAAATCCATCTTGCCACCTACCTTTTTGAACTTTGGCAAGTCATTTTACTGTTTTCAATTTCCATTTTCTCACTTGTAAAGATATTGGAATAAATGATTGCTTAGGTCTCTTTCTATTTTAACTTTGTTCTTTTTCCCTTCCTATAACCTTCTTTGTGGGGAAGGAACACAGCAGTACATTTGGTAGAGAACTAAAAATTATAAATGTTCTTTTTTCAGAAACTCTTTTAAGATTTTGAAATGTGAATAGGGAATATGTTTTTGGAGAATTTTTAAGATAATATTTTGCTCTAATGCTTAAAAAAGTTTATGAAATAAACAGGAGGATCTTATATTTATATATATATATATACACATTTATATACATACATACATATATATGTATATATACACTATCAAGAAGTGATCTGCTGTGGAAGTAGCAAAAGTGTGCCCATTCCTTTTTTCCATTTTCATCAAAGATGCCCTTGGTACCTTTAGTATATTCTCATAAAATGTCTTTTTTGAGTAGTACTAAGATCCATGATTTTCTTCTAGAGGTCTTTATCCTATTCTTTTGCTAATATCTTGAGAATACTGTAACACTATCAAAATTATTTTATTCTTTAGGATGAATCTTTTCAGGGTGTTCTATATATAATCCAGCTGTTTTTCCTATCTTTTAAAAATGCAATTTCTCCCTCATACATATATATCTATAATATCACATAGTGATGTTATAATCCAAAGATGGCAACTCCAGTGGCTTTGATGGATAAAGAAGTGTATTATTGATCATTTTAAATGCCCTCCCCCCATTTTTACTTGAATGTCATATTTCTTCCAGTTTTGGCCTTCACTGGCTTATTTGGAGTTTTCTGCCAACTTGTAGCTTCTCTCCACAGTGTTTGTTCTTGTGATATGACATTATTTGTAATCTTCTATTATCTTACTCTTTTAAGATTTTTCAAATGAGTTTTTGTTCTAAACAGATAGTTGTCCCTGGCCAAAGGGATCAAATAATTTCTGACTGAAGTGGTTTCTAGACTCTTTTGGTCTTCTTACTGTGACAATTGATTTATGTCAGTTAATCTTTCTAAACAAATAGCAAAGTCTGTATATGTATCTGTTCATCCATTTCTCACCTTATTTAGAAATTATATTCATATAAATAATAAATTTCTTATCTTCAAAATTATTATTTCTTTATAATCCTCTCCCTTTGTAGACTCTGCAATGTGTATCTCCTGACTTTTCTTGGTCTATAGATGTAATACTTCTGTATCATATATAAGCTTTCTGGTTTCTTCCTTTTTTTTTTTAAACAATTTTCCCCAATTTCTTTACTATTCTTTTCTATATTCACCTTTATAGTGATGACATTGAATATTAAAATATATTTTGATTTATCTGAGAAGAAATCAAATTATTCATAGAATTTTTCTATTTTTTCATCTTCTTTGACAGATATTTGTACATAAGTGGAAATTATTTCTATGGTGATCTTTTACAAATGTGTATTTATGAACATTACAATAGGACATAATCAGTTGCCTCCTGAAATGATGCTTCTTATTAGTTTTGGAAACCAACTCTACTACCTCCTTCATACTTTTTGGTTCATTGATTGAGGACTTTTTGAACCATCCTTTCATTCTAATGCAACTTCCCATAGCAGCTGTTACATAGGTATCAAATTTTTAGAATTGGAAGGGATCTCGACACTCATGGAATTCCCCTCCTTCATTTTATAAATGACAAAACAGCCTGATGTGATATTAATTAAATGACTTAACCAGTAGTATACAGTTAGCAAGGCAACAGTTGAACCTAGGTCTTCATATCTTCAGTGTTTACTTTACCTTCTTCTTATAGTATGTGTTAAATAATTCTGTTGATTGAACTTTCTTTTGCCTTCTGGTTTTATTTATATAATGAGACTATCTAAGTATTATGTCCATTGGTTAAGAATCTAGATTATCATCAGTTAAGTTAAAGTTTAAAAATGTATAATCCTTGGTATTCTCTGCCCTTTTCATAGCCTCTATGCCCTTGTGACTCTAGAAGTAGAAGGCAGCAACAAATGGAATAAGTTATTTTGCATTTAACTTTGTTTTACGGGTTGCTATCATTAAATAATTCATTGTCATATTGCCTGACAATTAGGGATTGAGTCTTTCTTTATGTAGATAGAATCATCCTCCTCAAGCAGATAAGTCATTGCTGGGATTGTATTTGAAGTCTTTTTTTCTACTCTATTCCTCATATCTTCCCCCCCGCCCCAAATCATTGTAGAGCCTTCTGGAGCCATTCAGAATTCAGAATGATGCTCATGCTGTGAAGAGGTACCAAGGAGTCCTTATGGACATGGCAGTCAAAAAATGTTAATTCATCCTGAGACCGTGTGCCGGAAAAAAAAAACAGGGTCCAAGTCTGGGGAAGTGTATTCTTCCTTGATCCAACCACACCTGAGGTATCATGTTCATTTCTGGATACTCCACTGCAGCATGGGTATTGACAGGTGTATGCGGGATCCAGAGAAGGATGACCAAAATGATGTGAGAATTCATGGACTTCTTTCCTCCTGAGGTCTTTAAGGCTGAATGGCCTATGGTTCAGTTAGTTAGTTAATCTTTGCTCAGGTATGAGTTGGGCTAAATGTTTTATGAAGAAATTTCTAACTTTAAGTTTCTATGATTAGCAAATGAGGGTGTTGAAGTAGATAGTATCTAAGATACTTTCTAGTTATAAAGGTTTGATTCTTTCCAACATGCCTGTAAAACATGGAGTATTCCATAAGGATTTTAGAGGATATGCCATATGTAATATAAGAAAATTAATACTAAAGTGCATGGTTTTTCCAGTATAGTGATCCCAAAAGGAAGTTTGTGGCAGAGTATGGTTTCTCACCATGACTTCAATCAATCAACATAAATTTGTCAAATCTATTATGTTTCAGTGTGAATAAAAAAGTCCTGGCTTCAAGAAGCTGCCATTTTATGGGAATATTTCATTTTCATGTATGT
>JAJPUD010004748.1:86469-156804 GCA_023553655.1 Myrmecobius fasciatus | reverse complement strand
TCTTTCTTTCTTTCTTTCTTTCTTTCTTTCTTTCTTTCTTTCTTTCTCTCTCTCTCTCTCTCTCTCTCTCTCTCTCTCTCTCTCTCTTTCTTTCTTTCTTTCTTTCTTTCTTTTTTTTTGTTTTGCTTTTTGCTGAGGCAATTAGGGTTAAGTGACTTGCCCAGGGTCACACAGCTGGGGAATGTTAAGTGTCTGAGACCAGATTTGAACTCAGGTCCTCCTGACTTCAGGGCTGGTGCTCTATCCACTGCACTTGGAGCACCTTTTCATATGACTAGAGATGGTTTTAATTTCATCATCTGAAAATTGTCTGTTCATATCCCTTGACCACTTATCTATTGAAGAGTGGTTTGAATTCTTATATATATGAGACAATTCTCTATATATTTTAGAAATGAAAGGCCAGTACAATTCAAAGAGATTCATCATCCAGAGAATGGATACCAGCTGATGAATTCTTTTGGTCATGGAAACTCATGGAAATCAGCTAGGAAAATGTAGAAGGATGCAGTCTGTGATGGTGGAGGAAGGACCCCATACTGATGAAATCACAGATCTTTACAAGTGTGAGATCTATGTAAGGCACGGGATTGTGAAGTGAAGGGGATGGAATCAATTGATTCTAACGAATATTATTAAAGACTCTTTATGCTCATCGTCCTGAAGATAGGGGAGCCATCAGAGAAATAGAAAATGCAGCTTATAAGGAGCCCAATTGTGTCTTATCTTTCAAGGAATAGAACTTTAAAAAATACTCTGAGGGAAGATGTGAAGAATTGTTTACTAAGTGGCTGTGTTTATGTGAGAAATGCAAAATATGTGGGGGAGAAAGATGTTGCCCTCACAAAGCTTTCAGTGCATGAAGATACGTGGTAAGTTTGTTTTTTTGTAGTTCCATTTAGCATCTTGAAACAAAGCAATGGGCAATGAGTTTTCAATAACTGGAAGCACATTATGATGATATTTCGTCGACTACTAAGGCCTATCAAGATAGAGTAAAGCCTTGATTTGTGGTGCAGTCCTTGAAGCAGAATTGCAGCTGATAAAACTTTTCAAATTGAAGTATATTCTGTAAGAAGTAAGTTCAGTGAAATGAAGGATAAAGATAGAAATTAAAGTTGTGTGATGGTACTGAGTGAGGTTTAGAATTCATAGATCTATGATTGATAGTACTGAAACACACCTGAATGGATGAAAGTGTTGGGGGAAAATACTGACTTGTGTGATTTGGGCACAAATTAGCTGGGGGCCTGAGAAAAAGGGAGAAAAGAGAGAAGAAATGAATCGCTGCTGGAACAGTTACAACTACATGCTTGATCCTTTCATCTGGACAGTACATATATATATATATATATATATATATACTATATATATAAATTATATGGAAATATTTATCAGGCTTTTATATGTATATATATATATATGTATATATGTGTATATATATATGAAAAAATATATAGAAAGACACAAATATCTGTGTATATATACACACAGATATACAAAGTAATATGTGTGCATATAAATCCTATTATTTTATCATTTGTGAAAATGTTATCCCTTCCAGAAGATGGTAAGCTGCTTGAGATCAGGGACTGTCTCACTTTCTTATTTGCAAACCTGGCACCTAGTACACTGTAGGTACTTAATGAATTCCTCTTAGATTATATAATTGTGTTGATACTATGGTAACCCTTCTTGGTATCCTGTGGTGAGAACATAGATTTGAAGAGGGAAATTAAGTTGTCCATCTGATTTCTCGGCTTCAAGGACAGCTGTCAGCAATAACTGGAACTAAATTATGGAAGATTAGTAGAAAGGGGACTCCTTTTTGCTCTACATCTGGGGCTGTTTGTTTTTAGCACTTTTGTTTTTCAGTGGGGTCAGTGTTGAGAATGATGGTAATAGTGATGATTACAATAATCATTGTACATTTTCTTAGCACTTGTGAAATAATCCTTTTGAATAAGAATTCTTTAATTAGCCAAAACTCACTTATGACTTTCTTGGACTCTATGAAAATAACAGTAGTTCAACAGTAAGAGAATAGGATTTAAAGGGACTGAACCTCTTTTATTTACTTTATGACTTTAGATAAATCAATTAACCTTTCTTGCCTTTATTTCTTCTTTAAAGTGAAGGATTAGACTAGTTGGTCCCTAGGGCCCCTTCTGATTTGGTGGTCTTTGAGACAAATATCTATCTTTTAAAGTTCACTTAGATTTAGTTATTAGTTTTTTTTAAATGTAATTGAATTAATAATTTTCTGTGTGAATATCTCACATAGATTTAAAGCTGGAAAGAACTTTAATAGTCTTCTGGTTCTTTTAGACCTTTTATAATCCATCTAGTCCTCTTACAAAGAAGAAAACTGAGTCTGAGGAAGGTTATATGACTTAGTAAATAGTTGAGTTTAGGTATTCCTGACTCCAAATTCTATACTTATCTACCTACTACTTTACATTGCTTTTTAAATTACATAAGTATCCCCCCTTCTCATATATGTATTCTATATTCTTTCTACTACAACAAGCTACTTTTAAAATGACATGATTTGTTTTTTTTCCCCTTCACATAGTATGTGTTTTTAGGTAAAAATAATTGTTTTTCCCCCTGAGGCAATTGGGGTTAAATGACTTTCCCAGGGTCACATAGCTAGGAAGTGGTATCTGAGCTCAGATTTGAACTCAGGTCCTCCTGACTTCAGGGTTGGGGCTCTATCCATTGCACCACCTAGCTGCCCCAATAACAGTATTTTAATTATTTTTCTAATTGATTATCTTAGCTTATTAGTTCTACCTGAACTTGGAATCATTGAGAATTTCCTAAGAATATATAGTATAATCATCCTACTTGTTTCTCATGATGCTTTTCTATTGTCTGACTACCCCGGTGACATGGTAGGTTTCACATCCTAGTTTTCTACAGGAGGTTAAGTATTCCTATAGGCCCATTTTATAAAACTTGATCAGACACAGGGACCTTATTTTCAAAAAAAAAAACATGATAGTTTGGTAAGAATTGACATTGTTAGCTAAGGGCAGAGCCACCAGTTTATCTTTCCCAAAAGGTTTATCATCTGACTTTAAATTTGTGAGATGTCTCCATTTTTAAGAACACATAAAGAAAGAATTCTTTTAAAAGTTAATGAAGGAATTCCAGTGGAATCCTATTAGATCCTCCCCCCAATTTAATGACTGCTACATACTTTTAATGGATATTTTAACTAGTCATTGTTATCAAAAGGACTATTGCACAAATTAAAACCAGGTCTATAATCTGTGAAGAGAAACTGGATTTTCTTTTTTGCCTTTAGGTAAAAGGGGGGAGGGAGAATTCTACATTTGTGTTTTTAGAGGTTTGGTTTAGGAAAATGGCCAGTGAAATCTAAAGCTGTGGAAAAGAAGAGTAACAAATGTCTTTGCAAATATCATTTTGGAATGAGGAAACTTAATGGTACTATTTTATATTGGTACTAAAAATTTTTATTGGTACTAGAATGCTAATTTTTGAACTATTCTGATGATATTTTAGATTTGCTTCCTTGCTTTATGGTATTATACAATATTTTCCATTTTGGGGGTACAATATAAGGCCTTATGAAAATCTGAGGTGCAAACTTTTTAGGGGTGAGTTGGGTGGATTGATGATAGTAGTTGCTTTAGTGCTATCTTACAACCAGTAAACACAAAAAGTAATATTCCTTAAATGTCAGCATTTTGATTCTTAATGTTTTTCTGTTTTATTTTAGTTACTTTGCTGGTCTAAAAGTTTTCTGTCTGTAGCTACAGATTTTTTTGAATTTGAATCTGACATATCCTTGACTTGTCCACTCATACTAGATCCATATGGGGAGAATGCTGTTCAGGCTTAGTCACACCTTTTTCTGTAATGTGGCTGTAATTTGGATTTCAACACAAATTACGTAAGGCTCTCACTTTTGGGATCATGGTTATTGAGGTTATACTTTTTACATTTTATGCTAGGAGAGGTGTATTTTCTTTTACAAAGGATTCTAAAAGTGTACTGGTGTTAAATATTAATGTTTTTCTCTCAGGCTGAATAAGCCTCTAAAACAATCTCTGAGTGATGTTTTCTCTGAGAATTGTTGGTAATTAGAACTCTGCTGTTGTATAGTTGTGTTCATATGGGGTTTATAGAAGGAATGGTAGCTCTGTTTTGATTAACTTTGATAGTTCCTGGAAAATCAAATATATCACATTTTCTAGGAGGACATTTAGCATAAAGGGTTGATTCCAGATCTATGGAAAAACTTCCTTTGGAACATGTAATAGTCTTCTGCAGCTAGGTTACTGCCAGGCTTGCGACGATATAAGTAATGCATATATAGTTCAGTGACCTGAAAAGGTTAATAAGTCCTATTACAACTGACAAGAAGGGAGGATTCTTCTTTACCTCAAGTGAGAGAGGTGTGACATCTGGGAGCTTGAGGCTTTTGGGTCAGCCCTTAATGTGTCATTCTTGGCATATAGACCTAGATTGGTTATAGTGCAAATGTAGTATGCATGGTGTGTCAGAGGGCAGCAGAGAACCAGGATTATGAAAAAGCAGAGAGATTGGGGCTTTAAATTGCTTAACTGTCTCTGGCACAGTTTACCATATTCAGATCTTTCCTAGTAGCAGATTTAATTTTGTGAGATAGATTATCAAAGAACACCAGACCCTTTGTACATCTTGGTGGTAGTGAAGATGCTCAAAGGGACCATGAGCTATCATTCTGTGAGTGAAAAGAAAGGCCCATGTCTTTTTTTCTTTTAGGCACAGAACTAGTTTAATTGAAAGAACAATTTGATTTGCAGCTGCTACAGTAAAAAAGCTTGAAATGCTAGCAAATTTTTACTTCTCTCACCCAAACCTCAGGATTTAATACTGGCAAGTGAACTTCTGAAGGCTGCCATCAAGTATACAGAGACAATAACTGTCTTAAAGGTGGAGCTTTGTCAATATTTTTTGCCTTAGGCCAAAAAAACATTCACAATAATGGAGTACTAAAGTCCTGCTTGAAAATGTTGCAGGGGGAGAGAGAGAATGAAAGAGAGGGGAATTTATTCCAACTTTGAGACTGCGGTATTTTGATGGGATGTGTGGTTTCTTAATCATCCTTATGTTATAGCTTCATAGAAGTAACCAAGATCAAGTTCCTCACTTGGGAAGAACATCTTATGGGCATTTCTGTGCAAAGGTAGAAAACTAGCAAAAAAGGACAGCTGGAAGCTTCTTTCTCCATGACCATATCAGAGAATTTTTTTCCCTTTTTTTTTTCTAGACTAGTACTTCTTATCTTGCTCTTGCCAAATGCAGATGTATTTTTATAGAGATTAAAAATAGGGCTGTTGCATATTAGATTCATAGATCTTAAAGAAACATTGCAGATCATTTAATCTAGTTCTTTTATTTTGTAGGTGAACATTTGGAGGCTAGGAGAGGTCATCTCAGCTATCCAAGTTCACCCAGCTACTTAGTGGCAGTGTTTAGATTCAAGCTTAGTTCTCTTGATTCATGCTTTTGTATTTTCTTTTTGAAAGAAGGGAGGAAAGAAAATAAATGTGCACTTAGTAAGTGCTTATTATATGCCCAGCACAAGCAAAAAGAGGCATTTTTTACCCTCAAAGAGCTTATATCATGGTGAGAAAAGACAGCACACGATAGCTGAAAAGAAGTGAAAGGGATGATAGTACACAGTGTGGGGACATAATTATTTTAAAGTACATAAAGCTAGGAACAGGGCCAAGAGGGGAATGAGGGATGATTGGCACAAGCCCCATCACATGGGCTCTGAGAAGAACTCAGCATTGGCAGAAAGGATAGGAGGCTTTATAGAGAGATATTGAGAGGTGAACTGACCTCAGGATAGACTGTTCTTCAGTGGGGAAGCTCTGGGCACTGAAGGAAACTGCAGAATGAGCCCAGAATAGAAGAAACTTGACATTGAAGTCAGGAAAATCATGAATAGGGCCAAAGACATCTTCAGTGTCTCATTTTGCACATGAAAATGATGTAGCATTGCCCAAAGCTCTGCCTTTGTGGGTGAAATTCTCCCTTCTTCTTTAAAAGTGATGAAAATCACTTTGCTAGTTTCAAATCTATTGTTACTTCTTTTGTATTTTTAAATATTTTAAAATTTAAATTTGTCAATATTGTTTTATACTATCTTCATTTCTTAATATATCCTTCCCTCAGTCTTTCCCAGAGATATGAAATACATATATGCCTATATGTTATATAGCATACATCCACATTCAGTAATAACAACAAATAAAGAAGAAAGGGGAAAGCATTTCAACAATACCTAACATATCCAAATCTGGCATTATATGTAGTATTTTATTCCCACTGTTCTATCCCGTGACAGTCCCTCATGTCTTCAAAGAAAGAAGGAAAGGTAATTACTGTGTCTTTTGAGAGGATTCTAGATTCATCATAATTTTATAAGTATTCAGTTTCATTTGTTGTTTTTGTAGTCACATTGTTACAGTCATTGTCTATGTTGTTTTCTTGGTTCAGCTCACTTTACTTTGTGTCAGTTCATGAAATTCTTTGCTTCCCTGCATTCTTCAGTCAGTTTTCTTAAGGCAAAGTAAGACATGAAAACAATGTATTAACTTCATATTAGTAGCCAAGCACTATGCTAAGCACTATAGATACAAATACCAAAAAGCAATGCAGTAAGAAGTACATGAGCATATGCACATAAAATTAAGTGGTAGGTTTGTTTGTTTTTTGTTTTTGTTGTGGGAAAGTAATGGGATTGTTACTGAAACCACAGGGATGTAAATTGATACTTTTTCCAGAAGCAATTGTAGTATTCATTTGATTGCTTTTCACTGAACAAAACGGAAGCTTGTCTGTATACAAGTAATGGCAAAGTGTAATGCAAGAAAATAGCCAGAATGAGTGTTCACATGGAATGTGTGAAGCATAATCTTAGGACTGGGGTTGGCTAGATATAGTGGGCCAGGTGCATCTGTGCTAGCTGATATTAACAGCAACCAGAACAGTACAGGTTTAGGGTAATGATTCCAAAGCTAAGCTGCTTCTCACTCAAGGCACAGTTTCAGGATCTGTTGATCCACAGGTAATAATGGGGAGGGCAAAATTTATTTAGTTATTTACAAATTGATGGACATTTACTTTGTTTCCAGTTTCTTGTTATTTAAAAAAAAACCAATAAACATGCTGATGATAGTCCTAGTGCTCTATCCACTGCATCATCTAATTGTCCCCATTTGGACATATTCGATAATATTAAATAGTTTTACAGAATGGTTGGGTCAAATGGAATCTATCTTACCACAGTCCCTCCATCACTGTTCCTATCTTTGTTAGTTTGCTACATATGAGTTACAACTTCCAAATCGTTTTGATTTATCTTATATAAATATATATATATTATATATTGATTTATATTTTTCTTATTATAGTGACTTGGAGCAATTCTTACTATTTGTTAGTAGCTTACAGTTCTTTAGAAACACAGTTTTCTTTAGAAAACTTCATTTCCTTTAACCAATTTGTCCTTTGGAGAATGTCTTTGAGTCTTATATATTTGTGTTAGTTTCCAGTATATCTTGGATATCAAACCCTTATTAGAGATATTTGATGAAGTACTGTATTTTAAATAGAAAATTACATTTCTCAAATAATAAATCCTTTATCATTTAAAAAACAAACAAAAGGATTAAGTCTGCAGATTGGTCTATCTTTCAAGTTGTCATAATTTGGAATGGGACATTTCTATATTTTAGTAGATCTGTAATCTCAATGTGGGTATTTCTTCCACTGGTACAAATTATAACCCATCTATCCTTTCTCATCCTTTATAATTCTTGCATTTGTTCTATAAAGTCTCCAAAGAAGATCTATTCTAGAGAACATCATTGGTGGGTTCTTTTTAGAGTAAGAAAGATAACACAGTGGCTAGAGCACTGTACCAAGAGTTAGGAAGATCTGCAATCAAATCTCACCTCACACATTTGTAAGGTATTTGACACTGGGTAAATCATTTATTCTCGGGTTCTTCATTTTGTAACAGGGGAATGATTTTAATACCTATATATCAGGGCTGTTTATAGCTAAAATACGATAATATTGTGAAGTGCTTTAAAATGCTATTATTATTACTATTATTAGTACCTTTTTAAGCTGTAAAAACTATGACTTCTGGAGCAAACAAAAAGTGTAATAGGAATGACAGTTCACAATAGTAATAATTGGTAATGGTGTTTGAATAATGTTAATGATTTACAAAGTACTTTTTCTCACAAAATTTTAACTGAGGCTCTGAGACATGAAGTTATTGGTCTAAATTAACTTGATTGGCAGGTATTGCATCAATTCTGATCACTTTCTATTTATATTTAGGATCAAATATAAAATCTTCTGTTTGCTTGGAAATTCTCCTCTATAACTTGTCCCTTGTATCCCTTTCTAATTTAGTCTTCTTACTCTTTATATACCCTCCCTGTCCTTTGCAGAATAATACTGGTTTCCTTGTGATTTCTTAAACTGTTCAGTTTTGGCAATTTCATCTTCTGACTCCAGGTACTTGCATTTGCTATACCTCATGCCTGGAAATCTTCCTAAGATTCCTTCATATCTCAGTTAAAACTCCACCTTCTATAAAAAGTCTTTCCTGAACCCCTTAGTACCTTCCGTGTATTGATTATTTTGGACATATTTTGTTTATACATAATTATTTGCATGTCTTCTCCTCCATTAGAGTGTAAGTTCCTTTGGGAACAGGGACAATATTTTATCTTTCTTTACATCTCTAGTATTTGGCATATTTGTTGTTGTTCAGTTATTTGGTAGTAACCTCATGGATTTTTCCTTGAAGTTTTATTGACAAAGATACTGGAGTATTTTGCTATTTCTTTCTCCAGTGCATCCCCATTTTACAGATGAAGAACCGAAGCACATAGGGATTAAGTGACTTGCCAAGAATCACATAGCAAGCAAGTGTTTGAGATCATATTTGATCTCAGATCTTCCTGACAGTAGTCCTAGTGCTTGATTCTCTGCATTATCTAATTGCTCCCATTTGTACATGGTGGGTGCTTAATAAGTACTCATTGACTTGACTTGACTCATTAGTCAGACAAACAAATTTTAATAGTAGTGATGAATTAGAAGAAATAGAAACTACCCAGAGGTTTTAGGGAATATGTGTGTATGTAGTAAAATATGCTTGATAAGCTCATCTAGAAAATTGTTTACCATACAAAAGAAAGTTTATACATAATTAAAACAAATGCTTCTTATGATACAGCAATTAGCATCAACGGTATCCAGAATTATATTTTAGTGGGTTCTGTTTTACTTTGTTAAAATTCTTGCATAAGGTCTGATTTCTTCTTCAGACTAATGTATTTCATGCTGCAGGCTTAAATTTTGTGGAAAAAGTGGCTGCATTTGGTTAGAGGGATGGGAGAAAGGTGAAAGAACCACAATCATGAGAGTTTCCTGAAAACCTGGCAGTAGGGAGAAAGCTGCACTTTTTGGACAGCATTTATTGGTAGCAAGAAAGAAAAATATCACTGAAACATGCTGTGTGACTGGTGGAAACCAAATCGAGCTTAAAAACAGTTCACAATTGAAACTTATCATTTTCCTTCCTAAACTATTCCTCTATAACTAACCCTATTTCTGTTGATGTCATCACTATTATTTGTCACCCAGGTTTTAAATCTCAATGTCATTCTTGATTCTTTTTTCCTCTATTGCATTTCCTGTCTAATCAATCATTGTCTTGTTGATTTCTTTTTCTTAAATTTCTCTACTATCTATCCTTTCTTTTTTATTCCCTACATCAGTATCTTAATTTAGGTCCTTATTATCTCTCTCTTGAATTCTTACAATAGTTTCCCACTTTCCAATCAGATTCCATAAAAATACAAGGTTAAGATTTCTAAAGTACAATGCTTATAGTATAATTTGCTCATTTAGTGACTCAACAATATCTATGAATAAACTGTAAAAATAAAGATTAGGCCTTTTATTTTGCTGAACCACAGTTGGTAAGAAAGATGACAAATGGGAGAGGTCATAATAGATTGGAGACTTCAGATGTCCTGATATTCAAAATGGGAATGGAAAAATGAATGAATTGTGGGCATTTGAAAAAGAAATTAGTGATCTGTAGGAGCCAATGTGGAAACAGTAAGAGCTTGTCCTATCAAACTCTTTGTTTACTTGTTGACATTGTTAATAGACTGATAGCTAGACTGGTAGACTGATGAGATATAATAGATACAATATCTGGATTTCTATAGGACAGTTGACTGTCTTTCATTATAACCTTGTGCACAAGATTGAGAAAGGCAAATATTTTTATGATGATGGGCCAGATATGGTTAGTTGGATTTTTGGCTAGTTTATCTGAAAATTATGTGTTTATTCAGAAATTTTATTAAAAAATTATATAACAACATAGATGACATATTTTACATATATGCTGATATCAGGAGCATAGTATCATTACGTAATTTCATTTATATCAACAATGTATATTGTCTAACTGAATCAGGATTGCAAAATATTTTAATAGGCTTAAATGATGAGTCTAATAGAAAAGATGAAACTTAATAGGGATAAATGTAAAATCCAGTGAAAAAAATCAGCTTCATTAAGTGTGGGATTGGTATTATGTGGTGAAGCAAACATTCATGTGAAAAAATGGAAGAGTTTTGAATGTGGATTCAAAAAATTTATGAGATCTTAGATTGCATTAATATAAGATATATAATACTCTAAAACAAGGGAAATCACTGTTCTACCAAACTCAGCACTACTAAGAAAACATCTGGTGAGCTATGATTAGATCTGGATACCACATTTTAAGAGGATCTGTGTGTGTGTGTGTGTGTGTGTGTGTAGTGAATATGTATTATTCGTTTATATTTACATATATGTATATATCAGTAACTTTACAAACTTTAAAATGGTATATAATATAAATATTAGCTAATACTGGTTGCAGAATAGTAATTGTTCTTCTTAACTCCAAAGGGTAAAACTAGAATCAATGGGAAAAAATTACAAAGATTTCTATTATGACTTCGATAAACAACTTTCTGGGAATAAAAACTAGATGAAAGTGTAGTTATTAGAAGCATGTGCATCTAATGTGAAAGATTATGATCTTACAGTCATAGGTTTTGGTCCCACATTGATCCTTCTAAAGAGACAGAATGGTATATTTGTTAAATTTGGGCTCAGAATTCTTGGATTTGGAATCTTGTTTTGGGTACTTTTTTTGATATGTTCTCGTGAAGATTTGACTAATTACCTTCTTTTCTTTGGGTGTCACTTTCCTGTTATTTAAAATGAAGCATAAAATTCTTTGGTTCCTTAACCTGGTATTCAAAGCTTTCTGTTCCCTAATTCTAACCAGGTATTATAGCTTTGTCCTCCCTTCCAGAAATGCAGTGTTCTCCAGAATTCTGCTCTTTTCTGTTCCCCAAACATGCTTTATATTTTTTCTCTTATGTATCTTTGCTTATGCCATTTGCTTTCCCCCAATTAACCTCAAAGCCCCTAAAACCTTCTCTGATGGTTCCAGCCAGAAGTAATAAATTCTGCTTTTCTCTGAATTACTTTACCAAACTCAATTTTGGTACTCCTCTTCTTCAGTCTTGTGTTTTTTGCTATTTGTGTATCTGCCTCAGTAACTAATAAGTTTATTGAGGACAGATATCATGTCTTATTTATTATTGTGTCCCACACAGTACTCAGAACAATCCTTATACTTGAAAGGTAATTGAGGAATTTTTCTTAAATTATTGGAAGCAGATAAGCCACAAGTAGATAATTTAAGTTAAATATAAAAATTCAGATTGTAGAATTTAGAATTGTAAAGGATCTTAGTGACTTGTTATAATGATAAAAAGATGGCCCCAGAGTCAGGAAGACTTGGATTAGGATAGATCAGTTTTGCTGATATATACTGAATTTTGAGACTACACAAAGCCAAAACTTAGTGAAACTTTCCTGTTTATTGTAATTTGTAGAGCAGGTACTCATATGTATGGATAGAGGAAGTTTCCTTAATAGATGTTCACTATATCAATGAAATTTCAAGTTTTTACTTTCCCAAAAAGAGAAAGGTGTGTGTATGTGTGTGTGTGTATGTGTGTGTGTGTGTGTGAGAGAGAGACAGAGAGGGAAGGAGGGAGGGAGGAAAAAGGGCAGGTAGATAATATGGTGGATAATGTTGGAACTTGGAAGGAAAGGGAGACTTGAATTTAAATTCTTCCTCAGACATGTAGCTGTGTGAACCTAAGTAAGTCATTTAACAGCTCTCAGACTCAGTTTCTTCATCTCTAAAATGGGAGTAATAATAGCATTTACTTTACAGGATTGTTGTGAAAATTAAATGAAATGATAATACAAAAAGTGATTTGCAAGCCTTAAAGCATACTATAAGTGTTATTATTTGATGATGATGGTAATGATAATAGAAGAAATTTTCTAAGTTCAAGGAGCTTCTGGCTTTCTTAGGATCTCATAATTAATCCATGGCAAAGCTGGGAAAAGAACCAGAATTTCTTGACTCTTTTCAATTCTAGTACAATCTCCCTAGGACTTAAAAAAGCACCATATTTCCTAGAGATTTTGCACGTAAGGCCTTTTCTTTAGGAGTTTAAAAAGAGTGTGGGCCAGTCATCTAGTATGTTGGAATGTATTGAGAATGAGATCTGGAATTTTCATATCTTTCTGTAGATTTGGATTTTTTAAACAATACATATTTTTACACTAGCAAAGTTTAAGAAGTGATGATCATTTTTAGCTTTCTATTTTGGGAGGGGAAATTATCGTGGATTCCTCTCCAAATTTTTTATTGCCTTAAAAATGTTGGTGATGGATGTTATTTGCTTCATATGTGAATTCAATGAGGTGCTAACCACAACAATTCCTTTTTTAATGCTTTCTATACAATTGCCTTTTCCAGTGACATTTGCTAACATGGAAAAAAGAAAGAATAGATCTTCCACATTTATGAATTAGTGGTGACTTTTTGAATTTTTTTTCATAAAGATTCATTGGATGACAGTGGTAGTAGGCAGCTTTAGAAAAAGACCTGTCATATAATAATAATAATGATAATAAAATATAACTATATGAAGGATAGGAGCTGTGATTTTTTATGGTGATTTTCAAGATCCAAGAATATACTTTTCCATAATACAAATAAGTCTATGAAGTATACAAATCATTTATTAGTGAAAATAAGAGGAAAAAGCCACTTTTGAATACCAATGTTTCTACACTGAAGAGTCTATGAAATTTAAAATTGTATTTATATTTATATATATTATATTTTATAATTTATATGTATATAAATTTTTTCAGAAAGATTAAATTTATATATATATGTATATAATATGAAATAATACACACACATGTTGTCTCTTCTGAGAGAAGAAGCTTCAGGACCTTTTTCCTTTTTGTATTTACAGTACCCATAATGCACATAATAAGTACTAAATCAATTTGGGTTAATTGATTAATCTTACTCAAAATTTAGAACTTAGAGGATATAGACATCATCTACCCTGATATCTAGAAATTTACATTTTCAAGCATAATAGTAACTCACATTTGTAAAAGGCCTTATGGTTTATGAAGTTTTTACCTCATAAGAACCCTGTGAGATGGTAAAAGTATTATTATCTCTTGTTTTACAGGAGAAGAAATTGAGTTTTCTAAGAGTTTGCGTGACTTCCTGATTACATGGCTAGTTATTATCTGAGGCAGGATTCAAATCCAGTTTTCCTGATTCCAAACCCACAGTTCTATCTACTGCATAATGCTGCCTCTTGTAAAAATTGTATTTTAAATTTTTTTTATAATATGTAAATTGATATATAGTTGACTGATAACAAGGAAGTAAACAGCACCCACACCACAAAAGTCTGTGAAGAACCATAAGAGTTGAAACAAAATTTGTCCACTATACATTGTGTACTTTTCTCTTAGAAGAACAATGTGAGTCTTTATTTAGAACCTTGTTATTTTTTTTAAATGTCGTTATGTCCATAACTTGATAAGGCTGGGAGTGGGATATATATCTATATATCTATATCTATATCTATTTAAAGATTTCTATTCCAAATGTTAAAGAGGAAAAAAAAAACTTTTTCCTACTTAAACAGATAAACGCTTTCAAACAAGATTATCCTGAATCACTTGTCAATGATGATTCTGGATATCTGTGGTTTTTATTACCCTGGTATCTTTTAATGGTTAGCTCTGTAAATTTGTTATGTTTTTTGTTGCATCAAGTTTGTATGATGTTACACAGTGACATAAGGATATTATATATGTATATATTTGTCTAAGTATTATTGAATATTTTTTAAGGGAACTTAGTGTGAACATACTTGATTCTGTTCTTTGGGCATACTCACTCTTCTCACTCTTTTTTCCAGTCAACCTAGAGAGTTTAGGAACATTGTATATGGAATAGGATAGTTTTCTAAAACTGTTTTGGTATAAGTATCTGGAAATTGGCAGTAACCAGTTTAATTTGCTACTGAATTTCTTTCCTATTTGCTTTCACTATGTTTTTTTCATATCTCCGTGGAGCTAGTTTGAATGGAGAACTTCATCTTGTCAGATAGAACAAGGAAAGTGTGATTTTAAGGTGTGAATTTGACTAAAAGTATACTAGTTAGGGAAAATATATCCTGAGTATATGAGCTGTGGGATTTAAATTTATTTATAATTTTTAAAAAGTAGTAGTTGTGTTTGGACTTGGCAAAATGCGCTTTACATTTGGATAATTATTTAGTGACCTAGAACTTGTTTAATATTTGAAAATTGTTTTTTGTTTGAGACAATTTAAAACATTTCAGTATAATTCACTCAGTTGTTAAGTTATATATTTGGACTAATAACAGAGAAAAATATAATCCCATTATTAATTATTAGCTTCTGAAAATAATTGTTTGACTTAAGTATCTTTCATAACACAAATCAATAAAAGTACCACAGTGATGCTAATCTTACAAAGTAAAAGGATAATAGAGCATTTCAGAAGTTTTGGAAGTGTAAGTTTGAATTTGTTGTTTGAAGTTAAACAAAGCTGATTAACAAGAGGA
The DNA here is from genome assembly GCA_023553655.1 of Myrmecobius fasciatus. NCBI lineage: Eukaryota > Metazoa > Chordata > Mammalia > Dasyuromorphia > Myrmecobiidae > Myrmecobius > Myrmecobius fasciatus. The sequence continues at coordinate 141,685 of JAJPUD010004748.1, read as the reverse complement.
ACATTTGTAATGCAGTATTTGAGAGTGTCACCACTTTGAAATGGAAATTATGTGAATTGATGTAAATGAAGTATTATTTTAATTTGATGTTCTAGCTAATTTATCAGCTTGGGAGTTAGGTTTTTAGATTTTATATATAAATATATATATGTATATATATAAATATATGTGTATATATATAGTATATATATATACATACACACACACACTATGGTAAGAAAGATAGCACCTTGATGCGTAATAAATGAAATCAAAATAATATGGGTAAACAGTAAATTTATCATGATGGAAGCAAATATTGCTATAGTTTAGTTCAAAACCTTTCACCTGTCTAACTAAACAAAGACTAAATAATCAGTAGAGAAGTGAGGCTTAGGAGAAATTAATTTACAGGATTAACACCTTTGCTTTTGATGGATATTATGCCATTTATTTATAAAGGTATTCATAGTGACAGTGAGTAAATAAAATAATAGCCAAGTTGTTTTTAATAGCATTATAACATTTCTGTGTTCACTGAGCAATTAAAGCCAGTTACTAAACTGATTAAAGTAGCTCAGCTTTGTGGCATTAGAAGACAAGTTAACTCAAAATGAAATTTCTAACAGACATGGAGTACTAATAAATGTCTAAATTGAATTCCCTTTTCCTTTCTTTAATAGAGAATAAGATTCTCTGTAGACATCGCTTCTGTTTTTACTTATGGTAGTGTTAGATATTTCTATTTTGTGCTTTTATTATAGTTATAATAATGAAATAATTTAAGTATATTCTTGGGAAAGCTAGTTGGCCCAGTAGATAGAGTGCTGGATCTGGAGTCCAGAAGACTCCTTTTCTTGAGTTCTAAACTGGCCTGAGATACTTACTAGCTGTGTGATCCTGGGCAAGTCATTTATCCTGTTTGCCTCAGTTTCATCACTGTAAAATGAACTGGAGAAGGAAATGGCAAAACACTACCTTTGCCAGGAAAACCCCAAAAGACTTGGACCTAACTGAAATGACTGAACATGAAGGGTATTCTTAAATTAGACAGGGAAAAGCTAGAATGGGAAATTTTGAAAACCATTGAATTTCTATAGAAAATACAATATATCTTTATAATAAATGGACATTGCCATTTCCCATGCTTTAATAAATAGGATAGGATGAGAGAAGACAGAGTTGAAAAAAGATCTACTTCTCTGGCTCAGTAACAGTCTACTCTATTATACTTTGTCAATAACTACAAAGATGGAATCTATTTTCCCTCTTTCTTCATAGTTAACTGAAATTTTCATGCTTACTAAATTTAAATATATAATCACGTGATGATAACCCATTCAGATGTTTCAAAAGTCTGCAGAATTTTAAGGTATTCAAGTTTTTTAATGCATTAATAGCTTAAAACTACACCAAGACTTTGGAATACTGCATGTATATTCCCCATAGTAACTCTGAGAAAGGTGATTTATGTATTATTACTTCTGTTATACAGATAAAGAACCTGAGAACCAGGGGCTTTTAACCAGGGGTATGCTGGCCAATGTTTAACAACTGACTCTTCCACTATGCACAGCACACATTTGCGTTTAATCTGCATTACTAACATTTTTTACATCACTTTAAGTCTAGACAACCAACAGAATAATAAATCAAGTCCTGCTTTGTAGTGTTTGATTTCCCAGGGTGGCAATTTAACAATTTGACTCTGTGAGCTGGCTCCAGCGTATCCTTGAAGTTAAGTGACTTGCTTATATTCACACAGTATCAGAGCTGAGATTTAAACTTGCCCCATCATTCTTTTTGTTGCCTCTTGCCCTTTTTCTTAACTTACATAAAGATCTGGTCTTAGGCCACTAGGAATTTCCAAAATGAAGAAAGTGGTTGGTTTGTAGTGTGGGTTTGGGTCAGACCCCATATGAAATGTTGCATTTTGGTTTATTCAAGACATCACATTTTAAGAGAAACATTGACAAGCTAGACAGAGTGTATCCAGTGGAGGAAGATGAGGTTGTTGAAAAGACTCAATATTGTATCATTTTAAGACCTGTTGAAGGACTTGTGGATGATTCACCTGGCAAAGAGAAGATTGGAAGAAGAGGAGAGAAATTGTCTGCCCTAACTATTTGAAAGATAGCAATGTCAACAATGGATTAGATTTATTCCGTTGGATCCCAGAAGGAAGAATTAGGTAGGATCAGTGGGTTTCAAAGCTGGAGGTATGCACATTTCATTTTCCTGTAAGGATGAACTTCTTACCATTGAGAAAACCCTAAAGAAAATGAGTTGCCAGTGAGCATGAACCTATTTGGTAGCGAAATAACTGCATCCATTTTGCAAGGCTAAACTTTTATATATTTTTTTCATTATAGATCAGATAGTACCAACTGAAGACTTCTTAAAAGTTTAAGAATGTACCAGTTTAAGAAATGTAGTTTATCTTTTGGTTGTGGAATTTCTGGAATTTCTGATTAAGCATTATTCATCATGACAATATTTTTGCCCATTTGTAACATGAAGATACATTGTTATTGTCATATTCCAAAAAAGAGAACTTTTATTGTCCTTAGTAATAAGTAGATGTGCCATATTTGTACTATCATGATAATAGTTAGCATTATATATAGTGCTTTAAGATTTACAAAACACTATCCATATATTTCATTTGATCCTCTCAACAGCCCTGAGCAGAGGGTACTATTACACCCATTTTGGGGGAACCAAAATAAGGAGAGATTAAGCGATTTGTTTAGGATCACAAAGCTGGTAAAGATACATAATAGGATTTGAATTCAGCCCTTTCTGACCTGAAGGTCCAGCACTCTCTAGTCTTTATACTACCCAGGTACTCATAAAAAAACCACTCTACTGTCCAGGAACTAATTAAAAGAAACCATTATCAGAATTTTCAGAAAGAAATTTTAAAGTTCAATCAAATCATACTTGAATCCAAAGTTCAGTATTTGCACACCCTGCTTAAATGGTTTCAATTTGTTAGCAATTGACTACAAGAAGACTAGGTACATTTTTGTTGATGTTGCAAGTATTGTTTTTTTGAATGCTTACCAAGATGTACTGCACGGAATAGGTGTGTTAAGTGATAGATAATTTACATTACTTTTTCAGACTCTTTTTCTTTTTGCCAGATGTCAAAGAAAAGAAAAAGTTTAGCAGGATAGCAATGTGGTTTTGGGAAGTGGAGCTTTGGAATTCAGACTTAATGTATTAATAAACAAAAGCTTGGGATATCATTGTCATCCATGAGAAACTGATTAAGAAATCACTGATGATATATTTAACAAAATAATATTTTTCTTCATTGTAACTCAAAACAATAACGATATCTTTAAGTATTCAAGATGCCTTGGAAAATTTGTGCTAGCAACCAAGATTTTTTGGTATCTATAAACTTCTGGGAGACATCTTATGCGAGATTAAGAAATGGAAAAAAATTGATTTTCATCAAGGTATTTTTCTTATTCAACTTTTTTTATTTTTTATTTTTATTAATACTTTTTATTTGCAAAACATATGTATGGGTAATTCCTAACCATTAACCCTTACAAAGCTTTCTGTTACAAAATTTTCCCCCCTATTCCCCACCCCTCCCCTAGATGGCAGGATATCCACTACATGATAATTATGTTAGAATACTTATTTCTTATTCAACTTTACATCTCATGCAGTGATTCATGACCCAGACTATTCTTATTCTTTCCTTCTTTCTTTCTTCTTATTCTTATTCTACTCATATATTCCCAGGTCATGACAGTAAATGGTTAACAGTATAGTTAAAACAATGCCAAACATCATTACCTTTGGAGATAAGAGAAAAAAGAAACCCTATTTAGAATAGATTGATTAGGAGCTTCCATTTATATGAAGATTTGCACATTCACATACAGATTCTTTTGTTCTGTCAGTATATACAATAATGAACCAAAGGTATCTAATGCAAGGATATTATTTTAGTGTTAAGAACTTATTTGGAAGTCTGGCAAAACTTCTAGACCTCTTCAAAACATGTTTTCAAATGTGTAAAATCCATAAAATTAACACAGAAATGAATTATATTAAAATAGTGATAGATACAAAAATATTTTTTAAAAAAGCCATTCCAACAAAACAAGTTCACAACTTCCCCCTTCATTAAGAACTCCTGCCTAATAGTGTTTATAAAGCTTTCTGTTACTGGATAAGCAAATGACTTCATGATCTCAATGCAATGTTTATTATTGATTCTCAGTATATTGGATAATACATAAATCATAGTAATATATATTTACATAGATATTTGTTATGTGTCCTCAGAATACTAGGTTATATATGTATCATATGATATTTATTATATATAATATTATATATAGCTAGTTAATATGGATTATATTACTTAGTACACTGAGGATATAAAATAAATACAGTGTTAAGGACTAATTGTGTGTGTGTGTGTGTGTGTGTATGCATGTAAGCATATAACTATCTAGAATGTATACATCCCCTGTCATTATATTTTCTAGGTATTTACATTCCTAAATAAGTTATCTTCCTTGTCTCTACCCTCTAACTTACAGTTTGTTATATACATGAAAGTTTAGATGCAAGTTTTTTGTTTTTAATCACTACAACAAAATTATTGGACATTCTTGGTTAACAATAGCAGTATTAGAATTCTAAACACAAGTTTAATTCTCAATTTTAAGATTGGAAAAAACCACATTTTTTCTGGCCAAGGTAAAAATAAGTCTTTTTCATTTTCTTTCCTGAATTTTGCCCATCATGTGAACTTAGGAGCAGTGGTGTGTCTTAATGGAGAGCAGATTGACCTTGAAGTCAAGAAGTCCTGAGTTTCAAGTCTTGGATTTGACAAATACTGCTGACTGTGGTCAAGTCCCTTGACTTTTAACTATTTTAAGAAACTATCTAAAATTCTTTGTTACAGACAAATTGCCTTTCTGCAATTTGTTTCCTGACCAAGAATTAGGAAATCACAAGTTTCTGTTCTTCCATCTCCCCTTCGCCCCCCAAATCCAAATAGAAATGAAAACCATTGAGCTAAATCATGAGAAGACTTTCTTTATATTTGTATTTTATGGATGAAGGATGGGCATTGCCTGATGGGGTATATAGTTGTAGTATAAAGAACATAGGATGCTAATGTGCTCTCTAATTTTACTTCTGACATAGTTCTGTCATGAACTCAGCACTATGCAGGGAATGATTCTACCAATGTTTAGGTGAAGTATGTGTCTCTTTATTCCTTGAACCTTCCTGATATCATTTTTATGCATATCTTCTGACTCTTCCCATGCTGACACAAGTTGTCTTGAGATTATCTTATTTTCCAAGGTCATTAGTATTTGGCCTAATATCATATCAATGATATTCACAATCTCATTGAAGCTTTAAAGATAACTTTATTTTCTGGAGTTGAAAATGGTAAGCAATCATTTATAGCCACTTGGTTATGATATCCAGGGAGATGTCCCCATTTTATTATTAAGTGGAGCACTAAAGACAGGAGGAACATAAATTAAGATAAGTCTCAGTTATTCTGATTTCACATAAGACTTTCCCCCCCACTACTAATCTCATTCTAGCTCTATGGCTTTTCTCTGCCCACTCTTATTTCCTCCCTCTATTCCGAATCTTAGTTTCTAATATATATCATCATTCTCTCCATCATTACCTCTCCTTTAATGTACCTTTTGGACAGTGCATGATTTGGGATCCTACATGATCTAAAAATCAACTCCACAGGCTTGGAGATGGAGAACTGAAGGAGGGAGGCTACAAAAGATAAGTGAACCTAGAGACAATGCTTTGTCACTCACAAGCAGAGAAGGATTTTCTTCTGTGTTTAGTAAATTGGTTCAGAAATCAATATTCCAAAAATGGCCTTCTTTAGTGACTAACATGGAAGGATAATAGAATACTGCAGGATATTCAATTTCAATAATTGGTTATTTGTTATTGGTTATTTTTAGTGTTAAATTTCACAACTCATCTATAGTATATGACTGACTCAAATAAGTTGTGACCTGTCCATGATCATATAGCTTAATAAGTTACCAGAAGTTGGATTTGAACCTAGGTCTTCCCAACTCTAGTCATCTACTAGGTGATGTTGCTTATGAATTCTGGTATTTTGGTTAAAAAATTAATCTTTTTGGTATATTTCTTAAAATGTTAATCTACATTGTATATAGTAACACAGTATTGTTTTAAAAATGACATTAAGTGAATAAATTTTGACGGTTATAAGTAACCAAGTCTGCATCCAGACAGTGAACTTTTAAATAGAAGCTTATATAGAGTAATTTTCCACACATATATACCTATTTGTGTCTAACAGTAGCTATCCCTAGAGTATGGGGGGAGGGAAGGAAAAATGTACACGATAACTTTATTGTATATTTAAAAGGAATAACAAGTTATATATAATAGATTTGCGGTTTCATGTATAATCATCTTTTTATTATATTGTTATGGAAATATTTGTGGTCTTCTATAAATTAAAAATAAAATCAATAAATGTGAAAAAAGAGAAAAAAAAATCAATCTACCTTTTAGCCATACCATGTATTCAGTCTTCACAAGAATTTATTAGGTTCCAATCATATACTTTATACTATGCTAGGCATTATACAAGAAATGGTCCCTGCCTCTAAGGAGCTTACATTATTTTGAAAGAAACAACATGGTCAGATAAATACAAAATATAGATTATTTTTTTTTCAGGTATAAGGCAGTTTATTTCCTCCACCACAGAACATTCTTTTTTTTTTAATTTTTATTTTATTTGCATAACATATGTGTGGGTAATTCTTCAACAATAACCCTTACATAGCTTTCCATTACAAATTTTTCCCCCCAACTCCCCACCCCTCCCCTAGATGGCAGGATATCCACTACATGTTAATTATGTTAAAATATTGGCAAATCGAATATATGTATACATATTTCCAAACTTATCATTGTTGTGCAAGAAAAATCTTATCTACACAAACGATATATCAGATAAAGGAAACACAATGTAAGCAAACATCAATCAAGGAGTATGAGAATGTTATGTTGTGGTCCACATTTCGCATCCCTCTCTCTGGGTGTATATGGCTTTCTTCAGTGAACAATTGGAGGTGGTTTGAAACATTTCATTGTTGAAGAGAGCCATGTCCATCAGAATTGATCGTCATATAGTACTGTTGTTGCCGTGTATAATGATCTCCTGGTTCTGCTCATTTCACTCAGCATCAGTTCATGTAAGTCTCTCCAGGCCTCTCTGAAATCATCTTGCTGGTCATTTCTTACAGAACAATAATATTCCATAACATTCATATACCATAATTTATTCAGCCATTCTCCAATTGAAGGGCATCTATTCAATTTCCAGTTTCTAGCCACTACAAAAAGGGCTGCCACAAACATTCTTGCACATGTGGGGCCTTTTCCTTCCTTTATGATTTCTTTGGGATATAAGCCCAATAGAAATGCTGCTGGGTCAAAGGGTATGCACAGTTTGATAACTTTTTGAGCATAGCTCCAAATTGTTCTCCAGAATGGCTGTATCCGTTCACAGCTCCACCAACAATGCATCAGTGTCCCAGCCCTCCCACAACCCCTCCAACATTCATCATTAACTTTTCCTGTCATTTTAGCCAATCTGACAGGTGTGAAGTGGTATCTCAGGGTTGTCTTGATTTGCATTTCTCTGATCAATAGTGATTTGGAGCACCTTTTCATATGACTATAAATAGTTTTAATTTCATCCTCTGAAAATTGTCTGTTCATATCCTTTGACCATTTATTGATTGGAGAATGGCTTGAATTTTTATAAATATGAGACAATTCTCTATATATTTTAGAGATGAGACCTTTATCAGAACCCTTAAATGTAAAGATGATTTCCCAATTTATTGCTTCCCTCCTAATCTTGTCTGCATTGATTTTGTTTGTACAAAAACTTTTTAACTTAATATAGTCAAAGTTATCTATCTGGTTTTCAATTAAAAGTTCCAGTTCTTCTTTGGACATAAATTTATTCCATCTCCACAGGTCTGAGAGGTAAACTATATTATGTTCCTCTAACTTGTTTACAAAATCACTCTTTATATCCAGATCATGAACCCATTTAGATCTTATCTTGGTATGTGGTGTTAGATGTGGGTCAAGCCCTAATTTCTTCCACACTAGTTTCCAGTTTTCCCAGCAGTTTTTGTCAAATAGTGAATACTTATCCCAAAAGCTGGGGTCTTTGGGTTTATCAAAAACCAAATTGCTATAGTTATTGCCTAGTTTGTCTTGTGATTCTATCCTATTCCACTGATCGACTACTCTATTTCTTAGCCAGTACCAAATGGTTTTGATGACCGCTGCTTTATAATATAGTTTTAGATCTGGTACAGCAAGTCCACCATCTTCAGCCTTTTTTTTCATTAATCCCCTTGAAATTCTAGACCTTTTGTTTTTCCAAATGAACTTTGCTACTATTTTTTCTAGATCTGTAAGATAATTTCTTGGGAGTTTGATTGATATGGCACTAAATAAGTAAATTAGTTTGGGTAGTATTGTCATTTTTATTATATTCACTCGTCCTACCCATGAGCACAAAATATAGATTATAAAGAAGAAAAAAAGTTACAAAGACAATTGCAACTTTACTATAAGAATTATTATTAGGACCTTGGAATGGTGTAGAAGGACTTAAGATTTTGGATTCAGATGTTCTAGACTCAGTGTCACATATCTTTAAGTTTGACATCCATTTTGGTCAAAGCTTTGAGAAAGCTTTTTCTCCTTCTCTTCTTCCTTCTTTCTCTCCTTCCTTCTTTCCTGCTTGCCTGCCTGCCTGCCTTCTTATTGCAAAACCAAAGCATGATGAAGAATCAAAGGAATATTTAAAAATCAGTGAAAGTTAAGGTGGATATGTTCATTTTAAAGAAAAATGAACTTTGCCCAACTTTAAAATGTTAAGATAAAGCCTTTAATGCTGAAGGGCTAGAGTGACAGGTTTCTGCTTCCAATGGCAGAGAGACACACAATTCATTATGTAATGTCTGTGCTTACTACTCGTTACAAGGACATTTGTATGAGAAAAACAGACATCCCTGAATCAGTTTTTCAGAAACTCTTCAAGTTGTCCTAAATGTCTCCCAGAATAGTCTTAAAAGTGCCTCTCAAAAATGTCTCCCAAATCCCTACTAAATTCCATGACACTGATGGTATTTTTTTTTTTTGTATAAAAATAAAGCAGGAGTAATGAGTAAATAACAGGACTTTCTACTGTTTACTATAACTGGATAATATTAAATGTAATTTTATCATTAATTTCTAACAGGGGCTTTGTTTAGTACACATTAAAAAGTTTTATTCTGTTCAGTACATCACATCAGATATGGTGTTTATGATGATTTTATAAAGTTTTGCAACCTTGGTCAGGAAATAACTGATTATAATATCATTCCTATGAGAAAATAAAATTTAGTATATATTCTTTTGATTTATAATACCATTTCTTTTTGATTTAACAGCTCCCTTTCCAGGATTGTAACCTGCTACAAATATGAGAATCGCCTGAATTTCCATTTATTTTTATGTCATTTGCATAACTTTTGAGAACTTCTTGTCTCTCCTCCAGAAGAGAATCTGACCATTTGTTTTATATGAAATAGACCAAAATAATTTATATAAAATCAATGCATTCTCCAGATGGCAGTGCTAGTTATCATATAAGCTTTTTTGTTTATGTAAATTATGGACCTTGTAACTTTGAGACCCACTCTAAATTGAATTTATATTTATCAGTTCAGGAAATGCTCCATTTAAGTTATCATATGCCAAGAGACAATAACCTTGTCCAGTACTGTTGTGTTTATTATTTCCATCTTGCCAATTAAACCACAGAGATGGTGTTTTTTGTTCGTCATGGTGTTTGTATCAACATTTCATGCAGATACAGTAATCCAGTGTGAAAGAAAATCAGTGTTTTTCTGGGTTGATTTGCATATGCATGTCATTTCTAGCTATGCCATTTCTTATGGTATTGAAGAAAACAGAATGACCTTTTCCTAAGTTTTTCATATTGGAAGGTTCTCATGTTTTGAGTTTTTGGTGCTAGGATAGGGATGGGAAGGAGAAAGCGGGAAGAAGCATCTGTTGATTCACATCATTAGTGCCAGTGCCAGTCTGAAATCTAAATGTTCAATTCTATTTGGCGGTTATGATCATAGCTTTCTGCACCCAAGGCTGCTACAGCTAGGTCACATTAACTCCCATTGCCAGGCACCTCCAGGAGCTTCCTGAAACTGAAATGGACATGCTAATACTTGTGACCTTGTGATACTGTTCAAGATCTTTCAAATTAAAAAGTTGAAACTTGCAACAACTTATAACTTGTCTTTGTCTTGTAGGTGTTACAGTTAGTTGAGTCTATAGAATATGTTCCTTAAAAGACATGAACGTTATTCTGTCCTAACCTCTTAGTAGCAGAATATTAAAAAATGAGTGTAGTAGAGGTGATATTAATAGCTATAATGTCTAAGCAATGGTAAGGCAACTAGAGGGTGCAGTGGATAGAACGCTAGGCTTGGAGTTAGGAACATCTTAGTTTAAATCCAGCTTCAGACATTTACTAGTTGTGTGACTCTGGGCAAGTCACTTAACTCTGTCTCAGTTTCCTCATCTGAAAAATGAGTTGGAGAAGGAAATGTCAACTCACTCCAGGATCTTTGTCAAGAAAACCCCAAATGGGGTCACGAAGATTCTGAACAGCAACAATTACAATGATATCATCACCTCCCATTTGTATGACATTTTCTACATACATCACCTCCTTTGATCTAGGTTACTATGCTCCTGTAGACCCCAGTTTGAGTTGTGTTTCTTTGCCAAAAGAAAATCTAAAATGAAATGTTATCTTGTCAATATAGTTACAAAGAGCATATATCTGAAATAGATAGTGTACCCTTCACTCAGATAGTAAAATACTCTACAGAAGCTTTCAGCTTGCTTCTATCAAAATAATTATCTTAGCAATTATCTGTGCCATTCGGTTAACTTTTGCATGCGGATGGTGTTTCTGTGCTTTTGTGTTCATCAACCTCGCTGCTTAGCGTTCTCCTAGGAACTATTATACTGACAGGTTTTTTTAAGTGTATGGAAAAGCAGAAGAAAGAGAAAAGGCTATTTATGAGAAATTGTACTCTATTACCCAGGTAGTTAATAAATTATTCAGAGATCAAGGTGACTGCTTGCATTTGTGAGGTGGGGTTCTGTTGGCAGGGCCTTCTAAAGGCTAATTAGGACCGCAGTATCTTGTCCAGCCTTAAAGGCCAGCTTACATTTCTAGTTGAAGTAACCTTGTACTACATAGGTTTCTAGAAATTATGTAAAGGAAACAAACAACCAGAATAGATAAACTTTTGCACATCTTACAAAGAGGTTAAAAATATACTTTAGTTTAATTTATTGCATTTAATTGTTAGTTTGAGCTCTTTATATAGTTTGGACATTTATTCAAGGTCATTCTTTTTTTTTTCCCTTTTACAAAACAAAAATCCAGAACTTTTTTTTCCTTCCACAGGAATCACAAACTCACAATAAGGAAACTATAGTAACTAGTGAAAATCTGCTCCTGCTTTGCAATTTAAATTTTTAGAAAATATCTGGGATTTCATGAAGTTTCACAAGATAGTATATGTCTGATGTGGACCTTGTGCTCAGAGGTGGACTCTGTATTCAAGATGCCATATTGCTTCTCTGTATCTGTATGTGTTTGTGTTATTTCTCAACAGAACAAAGAATACCAAAGCCATTAAAAATGTGAAAAGAAAGAAATCGAATGTTTCCCCTTAAAAATATATATATTTTTGAAGTTATAAGGGTCATTATATTAAATAGCTTCATATGAGGAATGAGGACCTTGCTTGTAAAAATCTTGGCAGTAAGAGGGGAAATGTTTTGTAGACCTATAAATACATACTTTCTTCCAACTCTTAAGATTTGATGATTTTGAAATAGAATGTTTGAAAAGTTTCTTCTTTTTTGCGGCTATTTTATTTTAGTATACCATTAGATAGAAACATTTTTGCATATCCTTACCTTCCCCCAACACTATGAAGGGGTATGTTTCAGTTGGTGGAAATACTTTGCAAAAAGGGAGACTAGGGGCTTTTCTACCCATTTCTAGTTAATTTGGACTCTATGCTGATAGTTGAAGTGAACTTAAAATACATTCTTTTCATGACCCATTTTAGCAGCCCATTATCATAAGTTCACTGTCATATGGCTACTGAGTTAATGTACTTACAAATGACAGAGAAAGTGTGTTCTATGACCTTAGGGTTTTCAAAAATTAAATGACGTAGTAGGTCATATTTCAAAGAATGGCTGAAGAGAATGGATTTCTTCTGTGCATAAAGTGTCCCTGCTCATAGCAACAGAGTATTGTATTTCTTTTTTATTACAGAAAAAATGTGAAGCTTTTAAAATCCTAGAATCTCTACATAAAATTTAATATTGGGGTGGGGCAGGCTAGAAGGGAACTTTTCAGTGGATAAATTTTGCTCCCACCCTATCCTATTCTCTTTTCCTTCTCATTCCTTATTTAAGTGAAATCACAACTTAGGACCGACTATTTTACTCTCCTTCCCCCCTCCCCCGAGATAAAATGAAAACAAATGAAAAAAAAAAGTTGACTATTTTGTCTGATGGTAAACTCTTCATTTTCTAGTGGAATAATTCCTGTATTCTTACTAAAAGGCAATACAAATGAATATTTACTGCCATACTCTTTGTAAGGATTATTTAACCGCAGAACACTTCATCTGGTATTTCTTGGGCGTCATTTTTTGTTTAAAGATGATTTTAAAAGATCTGGCTCCTCCGACTTGAGCCTGAACTGAGCTGAAGGAAACTCTTAATTAAAGCAAGTGATATTGGCATTTTATCAGTGCACAGAGTCCCCATCCTTCCCAAATTTTATGGTGTCATGAACTTACATTGCTGAAACCCACCATGGTGAATGATTGATGCTTCTTTCATCACAGAAGGGGTTACATCGAGGGTAAACCACAGTGGCTGTGATATATATCCAGTAAATGAGGCAACAGCGGGACAAACCACAAACATGTAGTACAAGTGGCAAATCTTCACCTTTTCCTCATAAACTTAGGTATTGAACTCAACCAGTTTATCTTTTCTAGTTTTCTCTTTTTAAAGTTTGGAACACTATATATTTAAAATGTCTGAAAGGCTGGCTCTCCATATCATTTGTTCTTAATGTATCAACTTAAAACCCACAAATTTAAATACAGGGTTTCCCTTACCTTCTGTTAATTGTAAAATACAAGTGTCTCCTTTCCTGGACACCTTATCCTTCCCACTCTCCCCGCCGCTGATCTCCTTAATAAAGGAGTTGCTTATATAACATTTATATATATTCTCAAAAATACATGGCCCCAGCAGACAGTTAACAGGTATGCAAGAGAGAAAAAAAATGTAATTAGGGCATTCTGCAGAAAGTGTATTAGTATGGCAGGAAATGGAAATCACAGCATTATGTTACTTTGAAACATAAGGAAATTATTTACAAAGCCAAAATGTGAGGCTGAAATGGAACAGTTTTAAATTTTCTTTCAGCCACCACCTGAAGACTACACAATTGATGGTCCCTCACTCAGGAGCTATTGATGCAGGCTCCTGTAGATAACAGAAGGAGATATGCAGCGTGTCTTGGAGTCAAGTCACTGAGAATCTTTTGCAAGGCAATTTGTAGCTCTACAGATGTAGGGCCTTGGTGAACCTGTGGTATTCTTGATCCAAAGAATATTCCTTCAATTTCATAAAACTTGAGGGAGATACTAAATGCAATCTGAGCAGCATTATACACCTTAAACTAAATTGGAGGCAGGGAAGAAAAAGGAGGGTGGAAAATATGTTTGTTGTATGTGCTCAGAAATGGCTTGTCTTCATTAAATTTTTTGTGTGTGTTCATGCAGTTAGAATATTTTAATATTTTCTGATAGGCAAAAAATGTTTTCACTTCTGTTATGGGTTTAGTAACTTCATAGAATTGCCTTATTCCCTTGATTTCCATAGATACTAATTGTGCGGCTCTCTTTTCTTAAAATGAGTATATGCCATGATTACTGAAATATTAAAATGTTTTTCAAGGGAGAAAACCTCATCTTATATTGCAGTTCTGCCCATAATCCTGCATTCGCTGATTTGAAGCTGCTTTCCCTCAATTTGAATAAATGATGCAAACATAAAACACAACTTCGTGCTGCCTTTTTGAGACACAGCAGAGTAGAAGAAGAAGGCAGAATATATTTCATAAACAAATTGTTGAGGGCACGCTGACAGACTCTGCATGGTCTAAATGGCAGTGGTGTTCTTAAATTGAAATAATTTGGGAGGTTCAGCATGGTGTCAGAGCCAAAGTGTATTCAAGGCGATGCAAGACTGCTCAGAAACAAATGGATTGAAAACAATAGCATATAGTGTCTGAGGACAGGTAGTGAAAATGGTGAACTGTGGAGGAAGCTTTGGGTTTCCTTCTTCTCCCTTGGAACCCAGGGAAAATTAGGAAGGGGAAATAAGAATAGGAGAGGAGGGAGTCCAATTCACTCCAATAGTAAATGAGCAATTCACTTCCATATTAAATAGATTGTTAAAAAGTAACCTGCAGTTTAGAGAATGCCGTTGAAGGGAAGATGCTCTCATTACCCAACTCACATTGCAGAAATAAAATTTTGTGTAGTGAGTGAAATCTTGTGTATGTATGTATATTTTTATGTATATTTTTATATGTTGGATCTTTTTTGTTAGGTGCACTTTGGGTATCAGATTAGGTCTCATTCTTGAATAATAAAAGAATATTGATTATTTTATTGCAATATAAATATGTAAAATTTGTGCATGCCAGAAAATAATGGCACAACATAAAATAAAACTCTGCATTTTCATAAAGGCTAGGGAGATATGATCACACCTTATGGCTATAACTTCCAAATGAATCTCAGGGACAAGGTCAAGATTCCCCCCTCCCTGAAGTCTTCTTCTTTAAGAAGTAGTGGATACTAAAGGGTTTATTAGTACCATAAATCGTCTTTCTTGTCATTCAAACACCAAGAAATGCAGGACTTGATACTGGCTTTTTCAGTGATGGAATATAAATCATTCAAGATTAAATTATTAGATAATTTGGAAACTTAACAGTTTACATTTTGCACTTCAAATTGTTTTGCTGACTTGCACTTTTATGGCTGTCCTGGATTTTATTAACAGTCTTTAAGACATCTATCACCTCCTTCCTCTTCATTTTCCAATGGGCAAATTTTCACAGAAAGGAGAGTTGCAACCCTGATGCCTGCAGTAGCTGCTCCAAAAAGATTGCTGTATTTTCATTGACATGCAGTGCATTACCATAATTGGCTTTTCTACATGATAGGAGAGAGGAAATAATAATGTCATTTTATTTACAGCCAGAGTGTCGCTTTATGAGACTTCTCCAAGTTTCTGCCATGCTGTGTAGGTCAAATGACATCTTTTGATCAGTCCTGTCCAAAGACATCAAAGCTGAGTGGCATGTAATGGAGACCTAGTGACAAACCAAATCTAGAAAAGAAATAAGACTGCCAGTTTCCCATTAAACAGCCTGCTAAACAGCACAGCTTCCCCGTGTCGTCTACGAAACCACTCTGACCACCTAAATCAGTAGAATGAAAGGAGGCTGAATTGGACATTAGTACTGCAAATGACTGCAGTGATTGCCACTATTTCCCTCCTCCCCCTGCCCCAAAAAAATCAGCAAGCAAACCATGCGAGTTACAGTGAGACTGGTCTTCTCCCATTTCATTTATGTTCTGCCACTTGCTGGTTTTCTGATCTGGTTTATTTAGGTTTGACATCAGCCAAATGGTGTAGCAGGATATCTCTGACAGATATTCTTACTGATTTAACATGGAACAGACCTTAGAAAAGATGGATCTTCTGAGACAGGATTTCAGGTTTTGTTGGGATCTCATTATTTATTTATTTATTTTTGTCCTTTCTCCCCATTTTCCTTCTTACATGATCTCAAGTTATATGGTTACTGTACCCTGTCAAACTCTTGGGGTTTACACAATGTTAAAGTAGTGTGGCTGGTGTTACCTTTAACTTTGGATAGAGGAAATCCCTCTTGTAAGCACGAGTTCTTAAAAATGAGGTTTCATACAGCAGTTTGAATTGGTAGAAGGCATGAATTGCTATAAAACATTAAGATTTCTTCTGTATTCCAGTGAGGTTCACTAAAAGCCATCCTTAAACTAGAATTATCAAACTTTTTGAACAGCCCAGCAATATTCGAGGTGAATCCCCTCCCGAGTGATTTGAAGTGAGCATCTTTATTTGGGAATAGTTGTAAAGGGGAAACATCACTTGATAAATAAAGATTGCACATATATGCCTATTAATAAAACTTATATCTTTTCACCAAACCAGTATTGTATATGTCTATTAGGCCGTGTACCGAGCAGCAGATAATTTTGAGTTTCTGACATTTGTGCTACCATGCAGATGACCATGGCTGATTAAGTTAATCAAAAAATCCAGCCAGAATTGTTCCAGATCTTTTCACAGAGATAGCTTTAGTGTGAAAATAGCCTGTTTTTGAATAATACTTAATTACAAATTCACTCCATTTGAGGTTACTATGATGCACATTGCATTTTAAATAAACATTCCTTACTCTGGGATAGGGCAGGTTGGGCAAATATTCTTGTTTTTTTTGGACTTTTGAATGTTTTTGGACCAAATTACTTGAAACAAGGCAAATGATTCTTTTCAGGCCTAGAATATACCCACTAAGGATCTGAAGAAAGGCATCAACCCATGTCCTCAGTGCTTTGACAAAGTTCATTCACTTTATTTGGATCAATCATTTACCTCATGCTTCATGTCTCTTCGTTATAAAATTTGACTTCACTGTTGCTATTGAAAATCATTTTTGGTGATGAATGTTTTTTATCCAGTATTTTTGGAAAAAGACAGTTTTCAGCACTGGTTCCTAACTTCTCAGATTCTCAGTTTCTCCATCTGTAAAATGAGTGTTGGACCTGATGGTACCTCTAAAGTTATACTGTATACCTATATAAATCATTTACTCTTTCTGTGCTTTTGTGGTTGAATAGTTGTATTAAATTCTCTTCAAGATTTCTTCCAGTTTGAGATCCTGTATATTTTCTCAGTGTATATACTCTATTTAATTTGGATATGAAATTATTGCATATTGTAAAATTGCCAAACATCCCATAGATATGAGTTTTCATCTTTTACATCCACCCATCTTCCCCACATGCCCCAAAGGACGTTAGGATATATTTTCTTTATCTTTGACTAAAAATTGTTTTCTCTTAATTTAAACACACATTTCTTCCTGAGAATTTTCTTGGTTGTGACTGAGAGAGATCAGAAGGCTGGAGAACTGATATCTGGGAGCTTGGAATCCAAGCCCAGAATTAACTTAACTGGTTTTAGCAAGCCTTTTTGTGGAACCTAGTTATAATGGCCTTTGTTTTGTTCTAGCATTGAAATGAAAACTTTCACCTTGAAAGCCCTTTCTCAGGGATATGTTATCCAAACCTTACTCTTTCTTTAAAGTGTCTAGATATAATTATGTAGCATTTAAGGTATTTGGATTAAAAGATTGTAAGCTCCTTGAGGGCAGGGACTTTCATTTTTGCCTTTGTCTCACTAGTGCCTGACATGTAATAAAAGCATTTAAGTACTTGTCCATAGACTCAAGATGGCTAATCAACCTGTGGTGCTTTAAATAGAATTTTTTTTTAAAAAAGCAGAAAACAACAAAACCATCTCTAAATGTCTTGAGCTTACTATTTATGCTAAATTATTTGTAAAAAAAAAGTTGATTTCTATTTTAAAACTTTAGCCCGCCCTCTCCCCATTCCTCCTTGTCTTTGGGTATGAAGGAAACCACATTTTCCAAAGTGTGCTGGAGTTGTGTGCCATAGTCTAAGACTTAAACACTTTCTTCCATCCTTCCAGCCATAAAACTCTTGTCTCTTACTTCACTTAAGGATGCAAATGAAGACCAAAATCCATTCACCTGCTAAATTCACTTCTCCAGGTGCCCCAGGCATCCTGGGCCTACAGTCTTTGTCAGCCTGATCTCTGGTGCTCTCAATAATGCAGCAAGATTTTGCTCCACCAAAGTGTCACCTGTCTAGGTGAGTTGTGCCAGTGTCTATCTGAAGTGACAGCCATCTTTGAGTACCAGCATCTTTAACTGACTTCTCTTTCATCATTCATGTTGGAGAGAGAGCATTTTCGACAAGGTTGTTTCCTCCCTCCTCACCACCCCCCTGACTTCCTTTTCTTGCCCCCCCCACTCCATCTCCTTCATCCTTTCCCCTCTTTGTTAGAGCACCTGATCAAAACATTATCACTGACAAAGATTTCTCTCTCCAAATTAAATGAGCCCAACTAGCCCGGGAATTTTCATGAAAAAAGAATGTGAAATGCTGATGTTCGAAGTTAATGAATCTGGTAACAGAGAGAACATTATTGAGACTGGGTAATATGATCTAACAGCTTTCCTTCTTCTCATCCTCCTTGTAAAGAATGTATGGAAGTCAGTTATGTGGCAGGATTCTAACATCTGTCCTACCCCATAATGGTAATTTGTATAAGTAATGGAAACAGGTTAAATACTTCCATTCTAATGTTGCCAGCAGGGATGAAAATGAACATTTCAATGAAATAATCTAGACAGAGCAGGGAGGGGAGGGGTGCAAGGACTGATTCATCTCCAGTTCCCTTTGGTGATCCGAACACTAATGAGAAGGCTTGAATGTATAGTTTATCAGATAGAAGAGGAAGAGCGAGTAAATCTTTCAGATTAGAATCACTGCAAAAATATGCCGGCATGCAAGATGCCTTGGTCTTCTGTTGCAAACCTTGGCTAATAATTTCTTCAGTTCATTCTGGGAGTGAGAAGAGAGAGAAAATGGTGAGAAAGGGGTGAGGGGCATTTTTGTTGCTCTGTAATGGGCTGCCTGGAAGGGTTATCTTCACCTGGCTGAAACCACAGAGGTGTTTTATATCTCTTAGGACTTTTGTATTAAAATACAAAGGAGTAGGGGTACTTGTATTTTCTCTTTTTTTTCCTTACATAATTATAAATAAATCCTCTCTTCCTGTTAGAACAGACCTGGGATTGCCTGAAAACACTCTTATTTTCCTTAGTAGCTAATATAAAGACTTAAGTTATTTTCTTTGTGCTCTTGTCATTAGAAACAAATTAAAAAAATTTTTTTTTGGACTTCTCTTGTACAGTCTTCAATCACTACGTTTCACCATACTTCCTAGGAAATCATCTAGTTTTTAGCAGAAGGAAAACAGGTCTTTTTATTCACTGTAATATATGGCTTTTTATATTCATTTTTCCAACTTCTTCAGTTTTAGTTTGAGAATTGTTTTAATGTGAAATCATTTTATATACATAGCATTTTATTCATTTTTTCCAACTTTTTCAGTTTTAGTTTGAGAATCTTTTAAAAATGGGAATCACTTTAGATCCATGGCTTTTTGTATTCATTTTTCCAACTTCTTCAGTTTTAGTTTGAGAATTTTTTTAATGTGAGTCATTTTAGATATTTTCTTTTGAAAATACTCTATGGACAAATTATCTTTATCCATATCTAAAAATGGGCTGAAATATGTAATTCCCTTTTTCTCCTGACCCAATATATATAGTGAGAAAATAGCTTAAATTAAAATTTAAAAATTCAGTCAGTCCTACCAGCATTTTTTTTCTCTAGCACTTAACATCTGGATATTTCCAGATAGTTAGATATTAGGTATTGCATAGACTGAACATCTGGCTGATTGAATGAATTTTCACTTTTCATCTGGATGTTTTAGCATCGTGTAGAAACAGGCAGTGAGCACATGGTAACACTGTGGAACTGGACATTTTGAATAACTATTGTGCTTTTTACTGGGTTAGGAGCCCCCCCTGATTAAATGTTGTACTTTTTAAGGGTCACAATATTTAAGGGGCAGATGCCCTTGTTCATTGTTGCTTCAGTTACTTTGTAAGGGAGTATGCAGTTTTATGGACCTAATTGAAGAAATGATGTTGATACATTGCAAGTATGCAAGCTTTAGCAGCTGTAGTAACACTCACCTGTTATGGAGTATCACATGGTGACGGTTCACACAAACACCTTCTTTATTTTGCACATAATTGGGGTACAGATTAAAATTCAGGTGGGGGGGGGGAATAAAAATCTAATTGCTTGGAGCCAGTGTTGTTAAGGCTCAAGGGAATTTGGAACTTCACCACATTTAGCCATTAAAAACAAATACAGCTGTCACTTCTTGCTACTCTTGAAATGATTGTTGAATACAGAAAATCATGTTTTCTTTAAAAGGGGAAAAAGATAGTTTTTTAAAATTGCCTTTGAAATGCTGGGGTCATAAGTTAAAAAATATAATTTTACTAATTTCACAGCTAAAGTTCCAATATTTGTGTTTCATTATAATTTTAAAATTGAAGTTCTCTCTCGCTTTCTCTTTCTCTCTCTCTCCTCTCTCTCTCTCGCTCTCTCGCTCTTTTTCTTTCTGTATATATATTTCAGAGAACAGATGTGTATTTACAGTGTAAATCCTCTCACTGCAAATGTGATTATGTGCTCTACCCCTAACATGGACCATATATATCGCCTTGTGTCCACTTACATTAGAATGCAGAGCTTTTAATGCTGCTCGAAGATGACAGCATATCTTTAGGGAGACATTGGCATCCAGAAGGCACATTTTATGGGCAAAAATATTAACAAGGTTTAATAAAAGACAACCCAACCACAATATAAAGCACTTTCCCCTCTTCCTTCCCATTCTCCTTTCACCAACCCCTATTTATATAGAATAAGGGATCAAAGAGTATTTGTGTATGTATCTATGTCTGTATGTATATGTGTGTATGTATATATATTTTTTCTTTATATACCTGAAAAATAAGATTGGCAGCATTATGTTCCTGTACCAGTGGTTTTGTTTGCTTGTTCGGATGGCTTTAAAGCAATCTGTAGTGCTGCTCAATATATTTTCCCACTCACTGTAGGACATACTGTACATGTTAACAGCCACATTTTGCAGCATTGTGTTAGGCTCAGGAAGTACACGGGGGAGTGAAAGGAGGCTGTTTTGACACCAAAAATGGCAGAAATCATGATTTGGAGTCTTTGTTTTATTTGATGGAGGAAAATGTCATTTATCGTTCTGAGTAACTGGGAAAGAAAATTTCACATTTAAAATTCCCACAGTTTACTCATTCATCCGAATTTCCAGGGACAAGGTAAGGTTGAGATGTGGCCCAGTATAAGTTAGAAAGTAGAAGTGTTTCAAAGAGGGTTGGTGGGGATTTTAGGAAACAGAAAATACAACCAATTGAAGTATATTTTAGGACTTATGTGTCATCATCTCTCACCCTGCAAAAAAGATCTTTTAGAATAGAAAATCATCTTCACCTTGTGAAATGTCGTATGATGGCCCCATTGCCAGCACTATCACATTCCTGCATGTACTGTAGTGCATTATAGTACACTTGTACCAATATGAAGTGGAGGTTTTAAAAAAATGAATGCCTTTGGCAATGAAAAAAATGAATCTCACAAATAAATTCCTCTTTTATAGAAATTGCACCTGTATGTGTGCCCAGTGTGTATGTATTTATGTACCTACCTAGCACTATGATTAAAGGGGAAAGACATATACCAGTGCACATCAACACAGTTGGAATCATCCCCTGAAAACTCTTGCAAGTTTTTATGGTTTCCATTTCCTTTTTTCCCCAGGATAACTTAAAAGAAAACATTTGAAGAAAGTTATTATGAGAATTGACTGCTGATAGCCAGAGTAGACTTTACAATTACATAGTTCAGGAATTATACTTTTTTTTAACGTGATGCAATTTTTTTTTATTAATTCAGACTGCTTTTAAAAATAGACAAGGAATTGTATAAATGTATATTATGGTAACTCTTAAAATTATTAATTATATGTTGAGCTCATTATGTAGGTTTTGTGGTAGCTATCTTGTGTGTCATATTGATGCATAATTTCTAGTGGATAGTAGCATTTTTAAATATTAAAATTCTAATCATTCATGCTAACAGTTGGTCATTCTTTAATAACTCAGCTGCCCACACACATATATGTACACATAATTTCCAGAAGGGTTTTAAATTCACATTTCTGTTCTTTTAATCTAGAATTTTAAAAATATTTTCTTAAATATATATATATATATATATATATATATATGTGTGTGTGTGTGTGTGTAGACATATATTTGTGTATATGTATGTATATATGTATACATCTACGTACATATACCTGTACACACATACGTGTGTGTGTGTGTGTGTCTGTGTGTATGTATTTCTAAAATTTCTTGGCTATTGTTTTTTTGCTGCTGACTTTAAATCCATTTCCTCCATAGATGGACATGTAGGCAGCTTTGACACACACAATACTAGAGAAATAACTGAATTCCCAAATTATAATGATCTGATGATTTTTAAGAGTTGGGTATATATGATGATAAACAAATATTCTTTTGGTGAAAGAAGTGTGTATCCTTGGGCTTAAATTCTAGCCTTATTTTAGTTGCATTTCATATTATATTCTGTTATCTTGAAGTAGATTTTTCTAAGCAAAAGCTTCCAGTTCAGCTATCACTGAAGATAGTTTCCAACTTGCTTTAGTATTCATATCTTTATCTCCACATAGAAAATTCAGAGATGGAAGCAAAATACGATATTCAGGAATATTGATTTTAGGAATGCCAGTGTCTCTCAAGACTGTTTGTATCAGCTCAGTTTTTTGTTGTTTAGTTGTAATTCTTGGTGATCTCATTTAGGGTTTTCTTGGCAAAGATACCATAGTGATTTGCCATTTCCTTCTCAAGCTCATTTTACACATGAGGAAACTGAGGTAAATAGTATAAAATGAGTTCCCCAGGGTCTGAGGTCAGATTTGCACTCAGGAAGACTGATTGCAGGCCCTTCACTCAATATACTGTGCCACCTAGTTGCCCATTAGCTTTACTATCCTAGGTTGTCTTTTACTCTTTATCTGGGTGAATGTGATCACATGGGTATAAATTGAGTTGTGTTGAGTTTTATTTTTTAGCTTTCAGAATAAAAGAATATTTCAATGGTACATTTAAAACAAACAAACCAATAGTAATGGAACCACATGTGTGCTTGTTCTTTCATGTTCTGTATGGGAGATACTTGTTCCTGCTTTTTCATCTTTTCATTTTTTATAATATATGTTTTCTTAACACCTTTTAGGTCTTTAAGACCTTTGTTTTAATAGTGCTTTGCCTTATGTTGCACTGTTTAAAAATTTAGGAAAAGAAATTGACTAGAAACATAGGGATTATAGCAAATGCTGTCAGAAGTTTGGAGGAAGGAGTATGGAAGAAGGAAAAATAAAATGCCTTTGTGGGATGTTGAGTTTTTTTAATGCTTATTTATTTAACATGAGATAGAGTTCTTTGGATAATGGTGGGAAGAGAGAAATTATGTTTAATTAATTCTAGATTCTTACTTGAAATTACAGTTAACACCAGTGTCATATTAGTTGCAAACTCTAATACTCCTAAAAATGTTTTCCAAGTGTCTTTTAAATGAAGAACCATTTCTGTAGTAAATCAGCAAATGTTTTATGCTAACTGGTATATTAGATGATGAATGATATGAAACAATCTAAATTTGCTACCGTGATAAGATTCTTTTTTTTTTTTTTTTGACTTGACACAGAAGAGCAGAATTGTGATTTTCATTTTCTCTAGTATACCTTCAGCCTTCTTGCTTAGGAGCCTTTCATAAATTTATCAAGTCACTGTTCATACAACTTGTTTACATATCAACATTCCTCTGATAATGGGAAATTCTAAGTTCTCTAACTATGAATATTTTCTCATTATATATTTGCAAGGTGTGTTCTGATTCACAGAAAATTCACCTGCATTGTACTACAAGATGAGATTTCAATAAAAGTGCTCCATCGTAAATCTGGAGGAAGCTGTGTACAGTAAGGTTCTACAGTGCAATGAAAATGTACATTTATCACTTAGGTTCATGTAAGCCACTTTTGTGAATTGGGCCCTTGGAGTAAATGTATTTTGATATAATGGCCATCTGTTCATGAATATCACATTTGCCAGACTAAAAAAATAGTTTGATGTAGATAAACACGTAATTTGGTAAGATTATATAGTTTCACCAGGTGGCAATACAATAGCAAAGTTTGATATTTACTGTAAGCCAATAACCAAGCTGGGAATGTAGTTCTATGTTTTATATTTGTCCCTTTAAAATATCCATTTCCCTTATTTGTAGCCAACTCTCAATTATACGTGCTAATGAGGGAAAGAGAGAGCCTCGATAAACAAAATCCCTGAACCTTATTTTTGTCATTTATTTCAACCTCTTTCCTATCAGATCTGTAGAAGAGTTGCTAACGAGGAACATTTTTTGCCTGGTTTGAATTTTACAACCTCTCCCTTCCTTCCTCTGTTTTCTGGCAAAGATTCTAGTAAGCAGGGAAATAGCTGAAGCAGACAGCAGGAGAAAAAAGAAGAGGAAGAAAATGAGCCCAGATAGACCAGGGATGGAATAACTGTTGCCTGAAAGATGAGAATTGGCTAACTTAGCAATTTTAGTGATTAACTTTTCTTCAGAATGGTTACATATCATTAATAGGAGATCTAATTATATATATGTAAATGTTTATATATTAAATATGGACAGATTATGCACATATATCAAAATAACATTTTTGGGACAGTTTTATTTTTGTTGATTTCCATTAAAAAAAAAAGTGACCAGAATTTATGTTTCACTAAACATTGATGCTTGTATGACATTATGTTAAAACTAGAACATGCTCTGTGAGATGTACTAGCCTGCTATGTATTTACTCCAGAGTCCCTTCTCCCAGTGGTCCTTTGCTTGTCTGTCTGGCCATGGTACAATGGAATGGGAGGGCAGGCACATGGTTATGCTTAGCTCAGTGATCATGGTTTAGAATTTGACCTTTATCAAGGATGTCACAGCAGCAACCAGCTTAAGTCAGTAGCTATACATCCATTAATTTTTTTTCTCTCTCATTCTATGTCTGTCTGTTTCTTTCCATCTCTGTCTGTTTTTCTGTCTCTCTCATTCTCTCTCCTTCCCTCCTTCTCTCTTTCTTTTTCTCTCTGTATTTCTCTCTTTTTCTGTCTCTCTGTGTCTTCTTCCCAATAGCTATAATCTTTTTAAGGTACCTGGAGAATTTAGGTATTACTTGACTGAAATCATACTCCCTGATTACAGACTGGTCCAGTTATATTCTAAGCTGACTTACCCCAGGAAATTAGAGCCTTCAACTAATTTCTGTGATAAAAAATCATTGCAGTTTTTTTATTTTCATTTAATCCCATTTTTTCCTATGTGAACAACAAAGAATAAAATGGAATCAATCAGTGGACTCTTTACCTGGTTTCAGATTTGGTTTGGGTTTATGCTACCACAGGGCCATAGGGCTGTCTTAGTTAGACTGCAGTCTGTAAACTCATATAGGTAATTCCAAGTACCTGACAGTTATTTCACTTGTTTCATGACTGCATGTGAAGGATCCAGGATTAGACTAGACCTGAGGCCCTATTTTGGAATCATCTGCTAAGACCTACCAGTGCAAGATTTCACTCAAGTTTTTCAGGTGACCTCTGTATAGCAAAGGAAATTTTTCCTAGAATTAGACCATACTTGCAATGTGTTTCATTAAATTTTAGACTTTTCTCTGCTAACAGCCTCCATTGCCTTTTAAGGCTACATATTTAGGTTAATGCACTGCACATAAAATTTCACAGTCCTTCTGAACCATGAATAGAGGAAAAAACACTTCCTTTTTTCCACTGACTCTTTCCCATTCTTCTCCCCCAAGAAAATAAAATAAAAAAGGTGAGCTTCCTTTCTGGAAAAAGATTGGTTAAAAAAAGTTTGTGTACTTTCTGGAATAAAAAAGAAATAATGGAGAGTGGGACAGAAAACATAATATATAAAAAGAGAGCATCACAGACATGATTCCAGAAAAGAGCTAGAAAAAAAGCCCTCATTACTCTCTGCCATTTCATATTTTTTAGTACAGTGCCCTGCACACAAAAGATACTTATTGGGTCTTTGATAAATGAGCAAATGAATGACATGACCCTTTCAGTCTCAGCTAACCATCAGGACACCAGTGGCTAACTATTGTGGGCATTTTGCTATCTTTCCTCATTCTCCCCCTCACCCCATCTCTGGCTTTCCTATCCCTTTTCTCAGGGAGCAATAATCACATTAGTAGTATGATTGCTACTGGATAGGGCATCTCCATTTACTGCCTTCTAAGTCCAATTATAATCTTGTGATGGCCTAGCCATAGATCAGAACTCCATTCCCTGGACACCATTCCTCAATATGTCCTTTATCTCCTTGGAAAAATTTGAGCTCTTTGAAGGCAGGAACTACCTTACTTTTGAATTTGGATTACCAATATTTAGCATGGTATGCAACATATAGTAGTTACTTAAGAAATGCTTGTACATTATTTAATTAATGTCCCTCTTCTGCCATTTGCTTTTGTTCATTCAGAGCTGAGCAAGCTGTATAACTACAATCAGCCTTTGATTGGAAATAGGGAGCTACAGAAATTTTCCCACTTTGATATGTTAGTTGTTTATATGGAAATAGTTCAAATGCATAGCAAATGAATCTGAAGAAAATCACTCTCCATAGAAAGGAATCAGGTCAAATAAAATGTTTTCATCACATTTAGAATAAGGGCAAAACTTGGTTCTTCGAACATGCTATTGAAGTTAATGTGAACTTCGTGTCTTTCATATCACAACAGGGATGTCAACACTTTAGGAAATTTATCATTAAAATTAAGTTACAAGGTTTTAAATTGATGAATATTAACAGTGGTATAACTGAATGCAGGTATAGGAGTTGCAGCTTACTTATTAAAATTAACTATTGATGCTGAAAAATGAGAAATTGATGAAGGAAAAGACATTTACATGGGCTGTTCCATTTTCTAAGGAGGAACCATAAAACACCATAAAACATTCACCACAATGAGGAGACAAAAAAGCCCAGAAACTGCCTTAATGAGCAAACACTTCACTAAGTTTAAGATATTAACTCATTTGTAAAATCTTGCAGAGAAAAACCATGGAAGAATATCAGCAGTGTTTCTGCAGGAAACAGTAGAAAGAAAAATGAATCTGGTGAAAGCTTGTCATGAGACCCAGATGAGTCAGATTATCCCAAGAGCATTTAAAGATGAAAAAGGAAGGACAGCAAATGGATGAAAAATGTGTATTAGTATTTCTATCGCAAACTGTTTATATTATCAGGCTATAGACACTAATTAAGCTCCTAAGTATTCCAGATAATATACATGGACCATATATAAAATAAATGAATGCACATGTAATTGTGGTGTTGCACCAACTGTAGGATTCAGGAAAAATTTCTTGAAAGAGATAATGGGTTTTGAATGGATATGGGATTTCAAGGTGTGCAAGTGAGGATGAAGAGCATTCTAATTCCAGGAGATTGCTTTTGCAGGACATGAAGGAAAATGATAGAATGTCATGTATGTAGAACAACTAGTTGACAATGAAAACACTACAAATAAACAAACTCTAATGCTTTAGTCCCCAGTGTGCAATTTGAAGATTCAGAAATTGCCTTAAATAAAATGGAGACAGGAAGAGCCAATGTACTAGTACTCAAAGAAGAAAACTGTGATAAGATACAGTATAATTTCATTAGCATTGAAGGATTGATTTTCAATGTCTATAAAAAAGGGCAAAATGCTAAGATATTTTGAAAAGGTGATATGTTTTTAAAAGAAATTAAGAGGCTATCAATAACCACTAACATATATGCCTACTTTAGCATCTCTATAAAATCTTTATGAGAATCATCTATATACATATCTAGGGCATCCTGATGAAAATCTATGAAGGGAACAGTCAAATTCCTGCAAATGATTTTCTGTAGCAGACATGATCTTTCATAGTTACATGGTTAACAAGGTGTACAATATTATGCTTTGGTTATGCTTTGTGGCTGTAGAGATTGTTTCATTTTTACCCTTGTGTCCCCAAAACCTGGCATGGTGTTTAGAACATAGTAGATATATAAAAAGTATTTGTTGAATAGAATTTACAAAACATTTGCATATATGGAGGTCTAAAGTCTAGATTTCCACAAGTAATCTCATAAGCATTTACAGTCACAGAAAATTCTATGATAGCCAGAGTCACAGTGATAGTTTTGTTTTACAATTGTCTGATTATTAATATCAAGTAAGGTATAAAAAGGGAAATATATGCTCCTCTAAGATATTTGTTAGTGTGCTGGAGGAAGTCTATTCCAGTATAAATGGTCAAATTCTTTTCTATAGAGAAGGTCTACCAAATACTCTGTTTTGTGGTATAATATGCTCATTGCACTAAAACCCCAAAATAATAAAAAATTTACTTAATAAGATCAATGATTAGTCTAACAATCTACACAGGTAAAATGCATATGCAAATAAATATTACACAGATGTGTGAATATATGCACATATATGTATGTATCTATCTATCTATATATACATTAATGAACATATTCAGGTCAATTATTGTTATATATTAAATAGGGAAATGAATAAGTAGACATGTCTATATGCAAAATTCCAATTAATCTGGTAAAAGGATAAACCCTTAGAGCTATTGGAAAGAATAAAGATTATTGACTTTTCTGTCATAAGTTAGTCATCTCCAAAACCGTGTAGAATATCTCTACATAGATGTCCTTTTGTTAAAACATATAAACAACACATCAAAGATCAAGTTTTTTTTTTCCTTAAAAAAGTGTTGATGCTTTTAAGAAAAATATTGGTCATTTCTCAGAATCCTCCCTTCCTCATTGTACTCCTCAAGATTTTTTCCATCCCCATCCCAAACTGCTTTTCTTTTTAACTTTACCCAGTTTCCAGTATAGTGCTTTGCAAGTCCTCCCTCTGCCTCTAATCTCTTATTTTAGATCTACCTGTTGAATTTCTACTCCTTAAATGTCTAAATCAAATGCTATCTCATTTTATTTTTATCTTGAGATCATGGATGCAGAGCTGAAAGGAAACTCAGAAGCCATCTTATTTTATGTGTTAGTAAACTGAGGCCTAAGAAAATTAAATGATGCTTCCAGGGATACAAAGGTAGTATCATGGGTAGAATTTGAATCCAGCTCCTCAGCTCCAGAACCAGCCTTCCCTCTACTGATTTCCTCTAGGAAGACAGATTTCTTCCAATTGGTAATTACACCAGATTTTACAAAGTACTTGTTTACATTTCCCTTCTGCACTTACAATTTATTTTTTAATACTATATTTATTTTTATATATGCAGTTTCATATAGTTGATGATAGGGTCTATGGAGGATATGGCATACTCTGTTCTCTGTTAGACACAATGTAGAGAGAATGAATTTGGAGTTAGAAAAAAATCTGAGCTTAAAACCCATCTCAAACACTTGATAATTCTATGGCCAAGAGCAAGACACTTGGATGTTTTATATATCTCATGGATTTTTTGTGGGGCTCAAACGAGATAATGTATGTAAAAGCTTTTGGTAGACCTTAAAATTATATAAATACCAATTATCATTCACAAGTATTTGTTGAAGTATTTATTGTAATGAGTTAAATTTGTACACACATATATATGAGTATATATTTAGATACATATGAGTATGTATATACACATACTGTATGTATACAATACATATTGTATATATACATATATACATACATACATACACGAATATATAGACAAATTCATAAGTCATCCAATATCTGTAGAGAGGGCTGGTCCTTGGCAGAATTGTAGACATGAAGTTTTCTTTTGTGTATCTTTTTCTTATGTTCCTTTTTCTGCTTCTGACTCACCCACAAATTTTTCCTGTGCCTTTGAAAAGCTTCCATTTGCTTAGTAATCTCTTCTCCCAACTTCTCCTCTCCTTTCATCTGGACATATTCTCCCTTATAGCCCCCAAGCCCTTTCTTTTTCCCCCCTTTCTGGATTCTTACCCTCCATTAACATTTAGTTATTCTGTGATACATTCCTTGGGGTTCTACTTTCTGATAATGTGATTATTAATGATAATTGTTTAATGCATACCCCCTTCCAGGTAACGCAATGTGACTAGGTTATTAGTGATAATTGGTTAATGCACTACCCCTCCCAGGAAACATAATTACTTTTAAATGGGGGATTTTGGTAGTTAATGCCTTAAACCTAAAAGAATAGTTCTTTTGGTGAGGATTTTAAGCCTACTAAACAAGTTAGCTGGAGATATTTGGAGAGTGGTTGACTATTTAGTTTCCATCCTATATGAATGTCTCTTCTGTTGTTCTTTGCACTAGACCAACCCTGCTTTATTGTATTTTTTTAAGTGAAAAACATAGCATGACAAACAGTTGTTTGTCAGTAAAGGTTGCTTTTTTTTTTTTTTTGGTTATGGAAATCCTTATAATGTTGTCTATGAAATATCCTGTGTTGAGTCAACAATTAGATCCTGTTTGATTGATATTTAAAAATATGTGCTGTTTAGAGTATAAAAGGCGATCCAACTATACTGTATCAGGAAAAGGTGCAAGTGTCTATCAGGAAGTTTGGAGGAAGAAGTGGATGGGCTTCTTTGTCTTGCCTGTGCTCTCTTAGACAGTGAGCCTCTTAAGAAGTGTGGCAGAATTTTATCTTTTCTCATTTTATTTTCCTCTTTGATTTGACTTTTCTTGTCCAGCAAGGTAATTGTATAAATATGTATGTATATATGGGATTTAACATATATTTTTACCATGTTTAACGTATATTGGATTATTTGCCATCTAAGGGGGGGAAGGGAAGGGGAGAATATTGAAACACAAAATTTTGCAAGGGTGAATGTTGAAAAATTATCTGTGCGTATGTTTTGAAAATAAAAAGCTTTAGTAATAAAAAATAAGTGTGGCAGATTTTGGATCTATGATTGTACAACCAGAATGAAATTTTATCTAGAAATTTCAGTGTGTGTGTGTGTTGAACTCTAAAGGCCTTTTGAGGGTTATAAAGGCGGCCTGCATGTGCTCCGTATCCCAATGGCAGGAAATTGAGCTCGATCAAGTCTTAAGGAGCTGAAAGTAGTTTGTTGTCTTTGACACAACTTGCTTACCCTGACTTTTTCTTGTCTTTGCATTCTAGCTTATGTTCCTGAGGAAGAATTGAAGGCAGCAGAAATAGATGAAGAAAGTGTAGAGGATGATGGGCTATCTTTGGACATACAGGAAAGTGAATATTTGTGCAATGAAGAAACAGAAATCAAAGATTACCAGGATTCTCCAGTAAGCACTGCAACCAATCAGGATGCAGGTTATGGATCACCCTTCAGTGAAAATAGTGACCAGGTAGCCCATTTCAAAAACTCTTCGTCTAAAGAAGAGAAAGAAGATCCTCCGTCGACAGACAGTGCCCCCTACCCACAGGACAGCTTGGCACAAATAAAAGCTGTCTATGCAAACTTGCTTTCTGAATCCTGTTGGTCCAATCTAGCCTTGGATTTAAAGAAATCCGGATCAACAGCCAGCAACCATGAGTCCAGCCAGAGTGAGAGCACGGCCACGACCGCCCCCACTTCCACTACGACTACCAGTACCAGCGCCAGCACCCACAGCACCAGTACCAGTACCCACACCAGTACGGGCACCAGCACGAGCAGTAGCAATAACACGGGCAACAGCAACAATAGCAGCTCTGGGTACGACTGGCACCAGGCGGCTCTGGCCAAAACTCTGCAGCAGACTTCCTCCTACGGACTCCTCCCGGAGCCGAGCCTTTTTAGCACGGTGCAGCTTTATCGGCAGAACAACAAGCTGTACGGATCAGTGTTCACGGGTGCTAGTAAATTCCGATGTAAAGATTGCAGCGCCGCGTACGATACCCTGGTGGAGCTCACAGTGCACATGAATGAGACCGGGCACTACCGGGATGACAATAGGGATAAAGACTCAGAAAAGACCAAGAGGTGGTCCAAGCCCAGGAAGCGATCGCTGATGGAGATGGAGGGCAAGGAAGATGCCCAGAAAGTGTTGAAATGCATGTACTGTGGACATTCCTTTGAGTCTTTGCAAGACCTGAGCGTCCACATGATAAAAACAAAGCATTACCAGAAAGTGCCTCTGAAGGAACCAGTGCCGGCCATCACGAAACTGGTGCCTTCCACCAAAAAACGAGCACTTCAGGACTTGGCTTCTCCTTGTTCCCCTGAACCAGCGGGGATTGCGGCTGACGTGACGCTGACGGAGTCGGCGAAAGATCAGAAAACTGCGAACCCGTATGTGACGCCGAATAATCGTTATGGCTACCAGAACGGTGCGAGTTACACGTGGCAGTTTGAGGCTCGCAAAGCCCAGATCTTGAAATGCATGGAGTGCGGCAGTTCCCATGATACCTTGCAGCAGCTGACTGCCCACATGATGGTCACCGGCCATTTCTTGAAGGTGACCACCTCAGCCTCCAAGAAAGGGAAACAGCTAGTGTTAGATCCCGTGGTTGAAGAAAAAATACAGTCTATCCCCCTGCCACCTACCACCCACACCCGGCTACCTGCCTCTAACATTAAGAAGCAGCCCGACTCTCCTACGGGGTCCATGACGTCTGAAGAGAAGAAGGAGCCAGAGAAGGAGAAAGTTCCCGCTACCAGCGAAGCAGATAAGAAGATAAAGGAGGAAAATGAGGATTCTGCAGAAAAATTTGAGCCAACCACTGTTTATCAGTACCTGCGAGAGGAGGACTTAGATGATAGTCCCAAGGGTGGGATAGATATATTAAAATCTCTAGAGAATACAGTGACCACTGCTATCAGCAAGGCTCAGAATGGAGCCCCTTCCTGGGGAGGGTACCCTAGCATTCATGCAGCCTACCAGCTCCCAGGAACGGTGAAACCTCTTCAGCCCACTGTGCAGAGTGTGCAGATGCAGCCCTCCTACGCCAGTAGCGTCAAGTCCCTGTCTTCAGAGCACAATGCACTAGTCCACTCTCCAGGTAGTCTTACCCCCCCACCTCATAAAAGCAATGTGTCTGCTATGGAGGAGCTGGTGGAGAAGGTGACGGGCAAAATCAATGTGAAGAAGGAGGAGAAACCAGTGGAAAAAGAGAAAAGCTCTGCGCCTAAGCCCACATCTCCCGTTGCAAAAGAGAATAAAGATTTCCCCAAATCCGAGGAAGTTAACAAGCCACAGCCGAAGAAAAATCCGGAGGCGGACGTGCAGAAGGCCAAAAAGGACAGTCCAACAGAAGCTCATACCCCAAACGGTACAGAACCTCTCAAAGTAAAAGTTACCAATGGCTGTAATAATCTAGGGATTATCACAGATCATTCACCTGAGCCATCTTTCATTAACCCACTGAGTGCTTTACAATCCATCATGAATACCCATCTAGGCAAAGTTTCCAAACCCGTCAGCCCTTCGTTAGACCCCTTGGCAATGCTGTATAAAATCAGCAACAGTATGCTGGACAAGCCCATCTACCCCACTACCCCAGTCAAGCAGGCTGATGCTATTGACCGGTACTACTATGAAAACAGTGACCAGCCCATTGACTTGACCAAGTCCAAAAACAAGCCCCTGGTTTCCAGTGTGGCTGATTCAGTCTCATCACCTCTTCGGGAAAGTGCCCTCATGGACATCTCCGACATGGTGAAAAATCTCACAGGGCGACTGACTCCGAAGTCTTCAACCCCCTCCACGGTGTCCGAGAAATCCGACGCAGACGGGAGCAGCTTTGAGGAGGCTTTGGATGAGCTGTCACCCGTCCACAAGAGGAAGGGGCGGCAGTCGAACTGGAATCCTCAGCACTTGTTGATTCTTCAAGCTCAGTTTGCTTCCAGCTTACGAGAGACTCCTGAAGGCAAATATATTATGTCAGACTTGGGCCCCCAGGAGCGGGTGCACATCTCTAAGTTTACTGGTCTTTCCATGACCACCATTAGCCATTGGCTGGCCAATGTGAAGTATCAGTTAAGGAGGACAGGTGGAACTAAATTCTTAAAGAACCTAGACACGGGGCATCCTGTTTTCTTTTGCAATGATTGTGCCTCTCAATTCAGGACTGCTTCTACGTACATAAGTCACCTAGAGACACACTTGGGCTTTAGCTTGAAGGATCTGTCCAAGTTGCCGCTCGCTCAGATTCAAGAACAGCAGAATGTTTCAAAAGTCCTCGCAAATAAAACTTTGGGCACACTGGGAGTTGCTGAGGAGGACTTGGGCTCCACATTCCAGTGTAAGCTGTGTAACCGGACTTTTGCAAGTAAACACGCAGTCAAACTGCACCTTAGTAAAACACATGGCAAATCCCCTGAGGACCACCTGATCTATGTAACTGAATTAGAAAAACAATAGCGTCCAGGTATGCAAGTGACCATGGGAACATTGCACTAAAACTTCTGAATAGTACTGCACTAGGCCTGATCTGAGCCTCTGAAATCAGTCTTACTTTTGTTGCTGAACTGCCTATCTGGACCTTGGTTTTTCTTACACATATTTTGTAGTTATATTTATATGCTCTTTGTCTGATCTGTGCATGTTTTTTTTTTCTTGTTTGTTTTCTTGTTTTTATTTTTGTTTTGTTTTGTTTTTTGGTGAGTCAAAGTCTGACCTTTATTTTCAACATCTGTTCTTGATGTTAAGCTATCTTTTGTAGGATATAGTGGGACACACTATTCAGAGACATTAATTTAGCGGTAAAGAAAGACACAAATAACAATGATAAAAAAGACATCCTAAAATTACAAAGTTGCCATGACAATAAAGGTCATAGAACCTAGTAGTGTCAAATTTAACCCTTTGAGGACTGTAATAGCATTTCTGTGCCTTTTCCAAAAAAAAAAAAAAAAGACTTAAAGGCATATTTCATTCAGATCGAAAGCTGTGTCAGACACAAAAATTATTTAATAATTAAAAAAACTAATAAGATTTTTTATGCAGAACTGGTTTGTGAAGAAAACATGCATGCAGCTGTTGGAAGATAGAAAGCTATGTAGTACTCATGGGGTTAGGAAGCTACAAATGTACAAGTTAAAAAAAAAATTCAGATCTTAGTTGCCACTATGCCCAAACCCTCTGGATGCTGAAAAATGCCACTTTTGGCAAAAAAAAAATAAAAGTATGCAAGCTGTTATTTAAAAAATGTGTAAAAATGCTATTTCTTTTTTCCTGTAAAATACTGCAGTTTATAGTTATTTACAAATGTAAGCTTTGGTACAAGCTGACCTTTCTATAGCGTGCTGCATTGGTAAATGGAAAAAAAAAAAACCTGGGGCAAATGTTGGAGTCTTTTCCTTGTAAATTGCCAGCATCAGCTTAAACTACTACATGTTACATATCGTACCATTTTAAACTGTTCAACTTTCTTTGTACCTTCTGGCTGTATGCTTTTCTCTTTTAACTTTTTATATTGTCATTTTATATTCAATTTCTGTGTATATAATGTAAAACCACAATTTTTGAATAAAATTTAGTTCCTGCAGCTTGATTTAAAGAGAGAAATTTTACTGGCACCTGCATCTTTCCAGATGCATGTACTTAAAGGGACTATCAGACAAAAATAAATAAATAAAATAAAGCAAGCAATGCACTATTAATTATACATTTTGATGTTCTATCATTAATATTGTACAGTACATTTTGGTTCACACAATTAAATCCACTTGTTTCTCAAATGTAAAATAAACCCACATAAGTTCTTGATTTACATACATTGTCATGTCGTCATTATATTGCCTTTTAGGTATTATTTCAGAAACGAGAGGTATCACTTAAGTAGTCGACCAACAAAAGTCTATTGAAAATCATCTGTTCATGATCTGTGTGCTGACATATTTCCTTTATGTGATAAGTATTAACATATTTTAAAAAAATGATCTTAAAATCTTAACTCCAGTGGGTAACAGAATCATTCTGAGTTTATCCACTGGGTAATAAGTTTTTTCTGTGCTTAGCTGGTCTAAGAAGGTTCATTCAGTGAATCTTTATATGCTTTTTGAGAACACTTATAATTATCTACCGTGTGTAACTAGGGGCTTCATGATTATGGGATGGGGGAGGGAGTGTTGCAATTCCTGTGGTAGCAAAGATCCTTGAGATTTTGGTATTTAGTCCTGAATTAAAGTAGAGAGGGAGAAAGATTTCTTTCCATTCTTTCTAAATAATAAGTTTTCAGTGAAGCTGACACACTTACATTAGGTATTTGCCTAATTTCTTTTTTGTGGATTGAAGATTGCATTTAGAATGCCAGAGAGAGCTGACCATCAGGACAGTTCTAACATTAAAGTGCTATGGGAGTGTTCAATTTAAGGCCCTTTGGATTTTTTTTTTCTTTTTCTTCAGTTGGAGCTGATGACTTAAGGAGAAAGATTTCCTTTTTTCTAAACCCTTATTTAATTTTTCATAAAATCACATTTTCAAAAAAAGGTTAGGCCTACAGTACTATGTTCAGTAGTAGCAAAAACAACTGTGGCATTTTGATTACTTCTCTTATGTTATTTCTAATTACAATGACAGCCAAGTATTGTTCTGTTTTCTTTAATGATTGTAGGAGAACTGATTAGGTCTCTGTCATTTGTATTTACACAAGCTAATTTTTGTTTGTTTATTTTTTTTTCTACTAGCATAGCGTAATGCCACAACAGCAAAAATTAAAATTAAAACAAGCCCCCTCCCCCCAAAAAAACCAAATCGTTTTCTTGATCAATATATACCTATGTCCCTTAGGTATTTAGCCATTTAAATAGTTCAGTTACTGGATGATTATGTACTTTGGGACCAAGGGATGACAGGGAAGAATAACAATCAAGCCAATGGTTTCAATTATAATTCTTTTGAGGATGTATTTATTTTACTACAGGCTTACAAGCATATAAGTATAGATTTCTCTTGAATAAACAGATTATGAAATAGTAGATGAAGTATTTCAGTAGAAATGCAAGAGGTCTATTAATACTCATTGCTAGAGTCATGTCTAATACAAATATGAAAAATACTGGAAATTTTTAGTGAACTAGTAGTACAATGTGACAAAGGGAGTGAAGCTAGATTTCATTAAGAGATACATTGTTTAAAAAAATTAAAAAGATACATTGTTTCCAATACCAGGGAGGTGCTCTTTCTGCTGAAGGCAGCTAAGTGGTACAGTGTCCAGAGTGTTAGATCTTGAGTCATGAAAACCTGAGTTCAAATTTGACATCAGACATTTAGTTACTTTCTGATACTGGGTAAGTTGTTTAACTCTACCTCAATTCTCTGTAAAAATGAGTTGGAGAAGGAAATAGCCAACCACTCCAGCATCTCTGCCAAGAAATTCCCAAATGGGGGCACAAAGGGTTGGGACATGAATGAAACAACTGAAGAACAAGATAGTCCTACCATATTCTGCTCTGATAATATCATTTAGAGACCTGGAAGAGATCTTGGAGTCCAAGACCCTAATTTTAAATGATAAAGATCTGAGAAGTAAAATGATGTCAGAAATCACGCAGGTGGTAAATAGCAGATTATAACATATCCAAATGCAGCCTCTTTACCCCAGTAACATGTATTTGTCACCTGGAGAATTGTGTTCAATTCTGGATATTCTTTTTGGAAGGCAATTAGAGGTAAAGTGACTTGCCCAGGATCACACAGCTAGGAAGTCTTAAGTATCTGAGGCTGT
Organism: Myrmecobius fasciatus; assembly: GCA_023553655.1. Taxonomy (NCBI): domain Eukaryota; kingdom Metazoa; phylum Chordata; class Mammalia; order Dasyuromorphia; family Myrmecobiidae; genus Myrmecobius; species Myrmecobius fasciatus. The sequence continues at coordinate 103,863 of JAJPUD010004748.1, read as the reverse complement.
ATTTGAACTCAAGTCCTGCTGACTCCAAGCTGGTGCTCTATCCTAGTTGCCCCTAGGCCTCATAACATCATACATTTGGCTGATGATGACCAGAAGTGAGCAAATAAGATGAAGGACCTTGAGATCATGGGTAGAAGGAAACAGAGATATTTATCCTAAAAAAATATCACACTTGGGAGTAGCATGACAGCAAGTTTCATTGCTTTCCAGGATTTCTTGTAGAAGAGTGATTGGACTGTGGCTCTTGACTCCCAGAAGGCAGAATGAGGGGAGAATATCTAGCAATACTAGAAAGACTCCTAGATAGAGACTTATCTAGAGATAGAGAAGAGAAGATTTAGGCTCGATTGCTTACAATCTCTATGATATTGGACAAGTGAGTTAAACCTTAGTTTCCTCATTTATAAAATAAGGAGAGGGCCTTTAAGGTCTTTTCTGGTCCCAAATCTATGATCTTTTGAAATTGCTAAGAAGCAGTGCTGAGTATGATGTCAGGAAAATCTTACTTGACAGATCTAGGCAAAAGTGGAATCAGCTGCCATAAGAGAGAGTTGGTTCTCTCTCACTGGAAATCTTCAAATCCAGGCTGGATGACAGCTTATTTTGTGTTTGCAGAAGGTTTCTTGTGCAGGGAAGAAGAAGGTAATAAGCCTTTATATAATAACTACTGTGTGCCAGGCACTGTGTTAAGTGCTTTTTAACATGTATCTCATTTGATCCTCATGCAACTCTGCAAGGTAGATTACTATTATCTCTGAGGAAGGAAATAGGCAAACAGGTTAAGTGACTTGTCCAGGATCATACAGTTAGAGCAAGCTGAATTTGAATTCATATCTTTCTGACTTCAGGCCCAGCACACTATCCATTGTGCCATGAACTGCCTCAGGACTCATGATTTGGGATCAGCTTTGAAGTCTTTTCCAGTTCTAAGATCCATTAAGCTATTTAAAAGCTGCTTGCAAAGTGGATTTTGATCACTGAAAGTTGGATTATAAAATAGGGATTGTACTTTCACAAGTTTAAATTTTGGAAGTTGTGAAATACAGTTGAATTATTTTAAAGATGAGGAAATTAAGGCATAGATATGTTAAGTGATTTGACCACTATCACACAGGTATTTCAGATTAGAAGTTGCTTTTGAATTCAAGACTTCTGATTATATTAGTACTATATATTATTATATTAATATTAATATATTATATTCTTTCTGCCATACCATGTACCTCTCATCAATCACAATTGGATTTTGTCTTTTCCATAGACACCTGTAATATTTTAAATGAACTCTATTCTCTAAATTGTGTATTGTAGTCTTGGTTACTTTAAATCTGTATAATTAAGTTCCAGCTCAGGGTTCCATGGATATGCAGGAATTCTGTTCATTCACTCAAAGGGAGACATTTTGAAGTAGCTTCTCCTTTCTGAGGATTGGAAGGAATGTAGATCAGAAAGAATTGGATTGGGGCAAATATTAATTGACATTAATATGAGAAATTGGATTGCACAGAAATGCCTTTTCAGTCCTGATTTGAAGTCTACTTGGCATCCGATTGCAACTTTGGATATCATTTTTTATTGTTATAGATTGAAAGAAGAAAATTATGCTCCCTATCATTTTATGATGTGGTCAAGTGTATACAGGTATGCCCAATTATGTGAGAAGTCACGAAAATAGAAAAAACTAGGTGTTTTTTTTAAAATAAATCAGAGGACTTATTTGAAATAACTTAGCAAAATAATTGCTGTAAAGATTTTTAGCTCCCTTAGTGATGTGCTTCAGTAGATATACTCACCTATTAATTCATCTATTGTTCCCTTGAGTGGGCTCTCCTGTGTTGCTCACTGACTGCATTTTAAAATGATCATCCTGGTCTGTTTTTCTGTGTCCTCACTTCAACTCACTTTATTCATTTTTAAAATCTAGTCTTTTTTTCAGAGTGCTTGCAAACAGGGTCTGAGCAACCAAAGATAGTTAAGTTACATATTCTCCTAGTTTAGAACACTGAGGAAGAGGCTAGAAAAAAAATGAGTGATTTTTCAGTTGTGTTAATTTTTTTCTTTCGGTTAAACTGTGGCAGATTTAAAGTAATCTTATGTTGAGCTTATTTTTTCTAGCATTGTTAAAATCTTTCATTAAACAGTTTGTGTGTGTGTGTGTATGTGTGTGTGTGTGTGTGTGTGTGTGTGTGTGTGTATGAGAGACAGAGACAGAGACAGAGACAGAGAGAGAGAGAAAGAGGTGGACAGCCAAAGATTTAATGGTTTGATACATCTTAAGAAAATGGACTTTTTTTTAAAAAAATAAAAAGGGTCAGCTTTTGTGAATTATTATTGATAATTAACTATATGGTAGGAAGAAAACAAATTTTTGAAAAAGTTATGTCAAACAGTCAACAAACCTATGACTGCTATGTGCCAAGTCCTGTCCCAGGTACAAAGGACACAAAACCTGAAAATTATATTGTCCCTGCCTTTAAGGAGATTACATTATCTGAAGAAAAGAGGGATAAAATGCATTTTTGACTTGTTCTATTTTTCTAATGCTTAATTTATCTATTTTCTGTTTAAGTTAAGTACTTAAAACACTTGATCAGCTAGGTGGCACAGTGAGTAGAGAGCACCAGGCCTAGAGCCAAGCTCGAGTTCAAATCTCACTTAATTGTATGATCCTGGGCAAGTCACTTAACCTTTTCCACCTCAGTTTCTTCTTCATAAAATAAGCTGGAGAAAGAAATGATAAACCAGTATCGTTGCCAAGAAAACCCCAAAGGAGGTCATAAAGAATTGGACTCTTAAATGATTAAACAATAACTTAAACTTTTAAGAAATCTATTTTTTTTTAAAAAAGATCTCAGTATACCTATTTTTCTAATAAAACTTTATTTTGACATATTTTGCATGGAAATCATTGAAAGTGTTGGATGCTATGTCTTAAATACCTAGAATTATTTTTAAATGTTCAATAGCAAATTTGTTCATATAACATATACTTTTTCAAAATTCTTCCACATATATGATTTCAATTGATCATCATAATAGCTCTTGAGACAGGTAGGTTAGGTATTTTCACTCCCATTTCACAGACAAGCTCAAGTTATTTAGGCCTTTGAACCCCCATCAATCCCTATTCTACTGTAGCATATTGTTTGACTCTGAATATGAAAGATCCAAGCCCAAATCCCATCCGTGATAGTTACTTCCTGTGTAATTTAGTTGGCATTTTTCTTCTTGGGACTCAATTTTCTCACCTGTACAGTGAGAATAAACTTTAAGCTCTAGAACTATGATCCTGTGATCTTGATTGTAACATCTCTTTAGGACAAGTTGGTTGAACATTGTTTTTATAAAACTGTACCACTAGTCATGAGAAAAATATTCCAAATTGTTAGCATACCACTGATTAGACAGTATTAAGAAGCTGCTGCTAGACTGAAATGAAGAATCACAATAGAATGGTATTTTACCTCCTAAAGTATATTCAATAAAATACAACTTTTGATTCAGGTGAAAAGAAACATTTCCTACAGAAACTGCAAATAGAAACTCAAATGTCTTTAGATGTGTAGTTTGGTCCATTATATCTCTCTGTACTATATTTTTAATAGAAATATCTTATAGCCATTGTGAAATGAGCAAGAAGAGTGAACTTGAGTCCCATGAAAGTTTTGTGTGGTATAGCTACACCGGGAATTTGAAATAATGCTTTTGCTATAATTAGAAGTTGGAGGTTCACTAAGCAGTGATCATTCTTAATTTTTTCCATATCACATATTGACATTTATAGTTTGGTCTAGGTGGGACTGAGATAGTCAGAAAATGTTGTGAAATAATCCATTTCCACCAGTCTCAGGAATCTCATATGTATCTGGGTCCTACTTAATGAGAGTATTTGTTTGGTATATTCATACTATCTAAATGTTGGTTTTTGGTTAGAAAGACTTATATTGTTCCAGAGTGAATGAAAGATAGAAAAATAATTATTTTTGTCCTTTACTTAAAGCTGCCATTTCAAACACTCCTTTTCTCCTAAAATGAGTTTTTACCCAAGTAGCAATTCTATAGCAAAGAAGAATATGAGAGAAAGAAGAGATCACTAAAATCAAATTGGGAGCAACAGTTTCCTAAAAGTATAAATCACAAGGAAAAGTCCTCACTCAAATTCTAAATCCTATTCTCTACAGGACTAGTTTCATTTATGGAAGCATTCCAGTCCGCCTTTAGCCAAGTGGATTTGCTAAAGGCTATTATGATGTACCTCATTTTTCCTAATACTGAAACATTTTTTCTCATTTTGGTGAGGATTTTACAGATGTTTAATACAGGAGGCTTTCAGACTAATGTTTTCTATTTTCTCTGACCTATTCAAGCAAAGAGCTCCTTTTCTCTTTGGAGCAACAGAACACGTAGTTGTGTAATAAATGTTATTTCCTAATAATGTTCAGAGTTGTTGGAATTTTAAAATCCTTTATATCTAGACTTAGTTTAAAGAAGTCTTAAGACTCCATAAAATTATAGATTAGGCTATATTTCTAAATGATAGCTTTCTGATAAATATCTTGTGCCATTATGCCCAATTTTAATTGATTATTGATTTATCAATTAATCGTTATTATACTCACTAATCAACTTCAACCTTTGACTCTTCTGAATAAAATTTAGATTGCAAAATTAAACTTGTAATTGTCCTTAGATTTTTCTTTTTAAAATTATAACACTGTCTAGGATGTCAACATTTCATTTTTAGCACATTTATAAATCAGTTGATAAAAATCTACTTTCTATCTACAAAGTTCTTTGGTTATTCAGATACTCTTTAGCTCTGTGAAATTCTCAACTCATTAACTTGGATACTCAAGATTCCAGTATGCTGAGATCAAATATTGGTTCCATTTAATGAAATCATGGGTTTTTGCATTGTTAAATGGCATGATAAATTGTCACATCTCAAAAGAGGACTCATCGTCTTCCTGAACACTAGACATATTGATTGGATCACATTCCATTTTCTATCATTCTTTTTCATCAAGTTAGTGGAGACCAATGACATTAAATTTTAAGATAATTTATAAAAAGAAATCCAAGGAAAGGATTTAAAAATAAACTTCCAATTCCTAGGAAATGATATTTTTATTTTAAAAACTAGGAGAAAAGTTATATTTATCATGCCATTTGAAGCATCATTCTGTTTTTATTTTATTTTATTAAATACAATCTGAACATTAGTCTTTAAGTCCTAGTGAGATAGTTAGAACCTTACAGTGACAATGTGTAACATCTTATTTGTTGTCATGGAAGCATTGTAATGTCACCAAAAAAAAAAAATTCCTCTAACAAAACAATGAAAGCTGGCAGAGAGGCTCAGCAAGTCCCCATCAGTTTCCAGCTTCTGAGAGGAAAAAATAGATTTCTAAAAAGGGAGGCATAAAGTTATATATTTCTAGATGACCTCTCAGTTTTCTTAAAGTTTCTGCTAAAATAGTCTTTTCTTTTCCCTGGGACCGAGATTCTAAGTTTTTTTTTTTTTTTTTTTTTACTGTTTTTGATGCATCTAATATCTTGCACTTAAAAGAGCAGAATGCCTTATAAAGAATGTACTGAGTGTGAAAGGGAGATGTAAAGTTTGATATTGCAGATATCACTACAGTTCTCATACCTCTTGACTATGATTTGCTGTCTTGGGAGGAAGATCTAATGGAGTTGTTTGGAGTTCTGTAGCTACAAATGACAATAGGAAATGCTCTGGCTAAATATACTTCTAACATACACAGCAAAGCTGTCTTTCTACACTGAGATTTCCCACAGCAAGACATTATTAAAGGCCCTTTCCCAGGGGCACATGATGCCTCTCTTAAGCCTCTGAACTCCCCAAAGACTGAGCATTAGAAGCATCCCTCCGTGGCACCATGTAGACTTTACTTTTGCCATCCAAATGAAATATTTTTGAAAATAACTAACTAGAATTCTTCAGGGCAGCCAAAGGAGTTTGGGAGATGAGGAGCAGTAGAAAAATCTCTGGATTTGAAATTAGTAGATCTGGGTATGAGCCTTGCCTCTTGCTATTGACTTAGCTGTGAGATATTGGGAAATCAGATTACTTCTCTGAACTTCCATTTCTTTGTCTGTAGATGGATTTCTTGGACAAGATAATCTGTAAGGTTTAGCAATTCAGCAAAAGGTCCTTAACTATATCTACTGTGTAAAAGGCACCATATTAGGCACTAGCATGCCCAAATCAGTCTCTGCCTTTACATTATTAACATGTTATACAGCAAGTATTTACATTAAGTAAATACATGGAAATTTGAATTGGGAGAAAAAATCTTAACACTTAATGGAAGTGGAGAAAGCTTCTTATGGGCAGTAGAATTTGGACTGAGACTGAAGGGTAAGGATTTTAAGAGAGAGTAATGAAAAGGAATGCTATTCCAAGTTGGAGGGACAAATTATACAGAAGCATAGAATTTTGAGATGGAACATTGAGTTTGGGGAAGAGCTAGCCTGTATATTTTAATTAGAATATAGAATGACAGAAGGGGAGTAATTTAAATCTGGAGAGGTAGGTGGGAGCCATATTGTTGAGGGCTTTAAATTCTAGGCTGAGGAGTTTATATTTTATCTTAGAAGCAATAGGGTAACTGTAAATATTTTCTTGGGAGATAAAGAACATGGACAGCCTTTCCAGTTTTAAAAATGTATAAATCTAGAGGCTTAAGGAGACTCATAAGGGTCAATAGCAAAGCAAATTGTGTTCCTTTAAGCATCTCTTCATTCTTTCCCACATTCCCACATTCCTGCTTTAAAAATATTAATTATTTATGTTTGTTGTTTACTTATTTGTTAGTTTAACACCATAAGGAGTAACAGGCAATATGTAGGCCCATGAGCAAGGCAGCTATGATGATAGTCAAATCTCTTACAATTCTGAAATTCTCTGATCTGTGATTGTTTGACTTGAACAGGCACAAGCTCAGATTTAAATTAATCTGGTATTCTTTGACCCAGCGGTGTTTCTACTGGGCCTATATCCCAAAGAGATTTTAAAGGAGGGAAAGGGCCCCACATGTGCAGGAATGTTTGTGGCAGCTCTTTTTGTGGTGACTAGAAACTGGAAGCTGAGTGGATGCCCATCAATTGGAGAGTGGCTGAATAAACTATGGTATATGAATGTTATGGAATATTATTTCTCTGTAAGAAACGACCAACAGGACGATTTCAGAGAGGCCTGGAGAGACTTGCATGAACTGATGCTGAGTGAGATGAGCAGAACCAGGAGATCGTTGTACACGGCAACAACAGTACTATATGAGGATCAGTTCTAATGGACATGACTCTCTTCAACAATGAAATGCTTCAAACCAATTACAATTGTTCAGTGAAGAAGGCCATATACACCCAGAGAGAGGGATGTGAAATGTGGACCACAACATAACATTTTCATGTTCTCCATTGATGTTTGCTTACATTGTATTTCCTTTATCGGATTATTCTCTCTTATAGATATGATTTCTCCTGAACAAAAAAATGATGTGTGGCAATAACTATACATATATTCGATTTAAGTATTCTAACATAAAAAAAATTAATCTGGTATTGTGGATAAACTATTAGGCTCAGAGTTAGGAAAACCTGAATTAAAACCTTGCCTCTGATGCTAACCAGATATGTGACTCTGAATAAGATACTTAAACTCTATGGACCCTGGCACCCCTTAGGCTTATCTGCTAAGTCATAGACTGGCTATCATCTGTATTTATGGAAGGTATTTCCATGCAAGGAATTCCCTAAACTGATGACAAAAATAAAAGATCCACTCATATTTCAGAAGTAAGACTTTATAAAGAAGTCTATTGGTAATTGAGCATGGATATTCTAGGGGAGGTGATTGTGTAACTGGGAAGCAGTGAAGATTAAGGAGATGTGCGGCAAAGAAATACTAGAATGAAAGGTTTTTTTGATGATAGTATTGGGTAGAAATGGGTGAAATGCTTTTGTACAATAAATTTGGAGTACATTGGATCTCAAAATAAGGATATCAATCAGTTCACACAGAAAAACAATAGTTATTGGTTGAGAAGATAATATTTAGTGATACATATTGAATATCAAACAGGTGTTATGGAATAATTGGATGAAGGCCTGGTTCACAATTGGATGAATGAACAACCACATCCTTCAGAGACAAGAGCCCCATTTCCAGTGCAATTCTGTATATTTGCTTCTGTGAGAAAGACACAGGGAAAGGGAAGGGCAGCTACAATCCTGTAGCCTTTCTAGGGTTAAAGATCCTTAAGCTTTAAAGAGAACGTATAAAAGAAAATTTCTTTCTGAAATAATTTATGGAAATGCCGTGCTCCCTTTGAAGGTTCCATGTCACTGCATGGCACTACGCAATGTTCTCTTTCTTCACCTGTCAGGCGAAGACCACCTCGAAGAGTCTCACTGCTGATTACTAGTTAATTGTCATTAATAAGTGACAACTGACATTATGGGGGCTTAATGCAGAGAGAACAGAAAAGAGCCACAGATATTCTAATGAGCTGACTCCTACGTGCCCTCTATTGTTGTCGAAAATGAGGAGCTGTCGTCATTGTTCAGGAGATGGGCTTCAATTGCTCTGGAAAATATTCTCTTTTAATTTCTTTATGCATAGATAATTCCTGGTACTCTCTATTGCTCTCTCTTTCTCTTTCTTTCTTTTTCCCTCCCTCTCTCTTCTTTCAAATACACACACACACATACATACACACTCCTATGAGCCTTCTAAAAACATCACTGAAAAGATATAGTAACTTTTGTTTAGGACATGGACACCCCCTCTCCTTCTCTTCTTTCCAAAAAAGTGCATTCCCTCCACCCACGTTAGTAGAAATAGAGGCAGGAAATAAACATCTCATATTTTTTTTTTGTTCACTTGGATGGGGACAGCACTAGAGAGGCCCAAAGTCTAGAAATGAGGGGTGGTGGGCAGGAACAGGGGAGGAATTGATTTAACAAGAAAAAGATCTACTAGTCACAACTGGAAAGCTAAAAGTGATGATCAAGGACATGTGAACAGATGTCACAGTCAATCTACCCACGAGAAGCATTACTCTTCCCAGTCCTAAGAGCTTTAAAACAATAACAAGAAATCCCCAGAAAATCTTCCAGAAGGAAAGCCAGAACTGGAGGGGGAAATGATTCAATTGGTATTAAACTCTCAGCTGCATCAGTTGAGACTTACTTAGCAGTTATTATTTATTTTTTGGTGAACTCTGTCCCAATGGATTTACTGTTAAAAATTTTTAACCATCAGTATGCTCTGTGAATGCACTCTGGACTCTGTCAGTTGTGTGTGTGTGTGTGTGTGTGTGTGTTTGTTTCCCAAAAAGTGCGAAGCTGATGGTAAAATTGCATTGGCAGCTACTCCAGCCACCTCACAGAATCCTCACTGAGTCTGTGGGGGTCTGGAAGGGTTCTTGTTAACACACTTTGCACTCACCATCAGCTGTGATACAGAAGATTTCCAAACAGGGGCCATGGCACAAACGTTCTTGGAGAAAGCTCATGCTGAAGCCAATAAGAACACGATGTGTTGTTTTTCAAGTGCCAACACCTCCTAACAACAATTTTTCGTGCTATCAGATCGTTTCACACTGTGCCATCCCACTTTCTATCAAGTCTTAGCACATGAATGCAGTTTCAAGCCTCATATTTAATGGCTGAACTACTAAAGAAGAAAAATCCCAACTGCCTTGGGACCTTAGGATACTACATAAGTAGTATTTCTTTTATGCATCCACCAATGTGTGTCCATGTTGACTTCTGAACAATTAAGGATGTGGTAATAGTGAGATTACTTTGGAGGAACAGAAGAATTTATAATTGTGGAAAGTAATAGGTCAGGCTTTCTGAGATCATTATAACTTTCACCTGAATCTGCCAAATAGAAAAATTAGAGCTTGAAGAAGAGACCTTTTTCTCAACTCAATAATAATAATTTAAAACAGTAACTAACATTAATATAGCACTTACTATTTGCCAGACATTGTGATTTATAGTTATTTTCTCATTTGACCCTCACAACAACCCTAGGAGGTAGATGCTTTTTAAAAATCTCCATTTTGCAGTTGAGGAAATTGAGGCAAACAGATTAAGTGACTTTCTCAATTTAGGTCTTTCTGATTCCAGCTCTGGTACTCTAACCACCGCACCCCCTAGAGGTAGCTCTGCTTGACACAGAACATTTTCATGTTACTGTTGGGTCCAGAGCAAAATCAATATAGTGCTGAGGAATTTATCAGAGAAAGAATCAAAGTATGTCAGACTCATAATGGACTTTTGATACCTTCTTTTACGGAGGAAACAGAGACTCAGAAGAAATCACATGAGTCATTCTATTTGATTCAACAAAGTTAAATATAGTGCTTGGTCTTTTCAAATATTTCTTGGTACCTAACTATTGTCCTTCTAATTGCATATGAGTGATACCTGAAGATCTCCTTGTTTGTTCATACACTTGTATGGAAAAGAAGCCTATTTCAAGATAGAGGGATATTGGATAAAGGAATGTCTTACTATGATCCCTATAGCCATTTATTTTCATGCCCCTAAATTACCCAAGTTGAAACTGTACAGAGGAGCAATCATACTAGGGTAATCTGGGATCCTTTAAAAAAATAAGTAAACTTGAAAGCTTTGCACAAAGGGGTAGTGTGGTGCAGTGGATAGAGTGCCAGGTCTGGACTCAGGAAAACCTGAGTTCAAATGTGACCCTAGGCACTTACTAGCTGTGTGACTCTGAGCAAGTAATTTAACCCTGTTTGTCTCAGTTTCCTCATCTGTAAAATGAGCTGGAGAAGGAAATGGCAAACTTACTTCAGTTACTTTGTGAAGAAAACCCTAGATGGGGACATAAAGAGGCATATACAACTGAAACAATTGAACAACAAATAGTTTTGCATATGTAGCTCCTTATAACTATGCATTATTGATGCCAAATTTCTACTTGTAAGGTTTTCTACCTAAGTACAAAACATGGTATGTAGGAATGTGTTTTTATATATGGGAATATGTGTTTGTGGTGGGGCTAGAGATGGAAGAATGCTTCTTGGCTAATATCTTTCTCACTAATAATGCTTTGCTAAGATCTTCATCAAAGTGGACTGTGCATAAATCCAGCTAAGTTCCACTTTATTCAGCCATGAATCATCTCTTCATAGTGGACTGAAAATTCTTCTGATTAAAAATATTGGTCAAATATAAGAGTTAATTAATCTATCAATCATTAAACATTTACCAAGTTCAATACAAAAAAGAGGCAAAAGACAATTCCTCCTCTTAAGGATCGCATCCAATGGGGGAGACAATAAAAGAATATATAGAAATAAGATATATGTAGGAAAAAATAGAAAATAACTAACAGGAACAAGGCCCTAGAGGGGTTGGGAAGGTCTTCCTATAGAAGATTGGATTTTAGTTGGGACCTGAAGAAAATCAGGAAAGTTAATAGGTAGGGATAAGAAGAGAATATTTCACTGTTTGAGAAAAGAACTGGGAGCCAAGAGATAGTGTCTTGTTTGTAGATCAGTAAGGAAGCCAGTGTCATTAGATCAAAGAGTATGTGATGGAGAGCAAGGTGTAAGAAAACTGGAAAAGTAGGAAAGGGATAGGTTATGAATGGTTTTGAATTCCTGCAGAAGATTTTGTGTGTATTCCTGGAGGCAATAGGAGAACCACTGGAGTTACTGAGCAGAGGGATGACATATTCAGGCCTGTTATTTGAGAAAATCACTTTGGTGGCTGCATATGAAGCATGAATTGTTTGGGGAAGACCAACCCACTAGCAGATTATTGCAGTGGTCCAGGTGGGAGATGATGAGGGGTTGCACCAGAGTGGCGCCGTTGTCAGAGAGAAGAGGGAGTATTCGAAAGATGTTGCACAGATGAAATTAATAGACTTTGATCATAGATTGGATATAGGAGGTGAAAAATAGTGAAAAGTTGGGGACATCACTTCTTGTTGTGAGCTTGAGGGACTGGGAGAATGATGGTATCCTCTTAATAAGGAAATTAGGAGAGGGGGAGGTTTCTTTTGGGAAAAATAATGAATTCCGTTTTGGACATGTTGAATTTAAGATGTCTCCTGTACGTACAATATGAGATGTTGGAAAGGTGGTTGGAGATTTAGGATTGAAGGTCAGAAGAGAGGTTAAGACAAGAGAGGTAGATTTGGTAATTATCAGCATAGAGATGGTAATTACCTGGGAACTGATGAACTTACCAAGTGGAATAGTATGGAGGGAAACTCTAAGGGACATCTTTGGATAGAAAGCATGATCTGGATGAGGATCCAAAAAATAGAAGACTGAAAGAGTGATGAGATATGTAATGGGAAAGAGGAAAAAGTAGTGTCCTAAAACTTAGAAGGATGAGACGTTAATCAGTAGTGTCAGAGACTACAGAAAAGTCAGGGAGAATGAAGATTGGGAACAAGCCATTGGATTTAGGGTTCAATTAAAGGTTGAGCTGATTTGGGAAATGCTACATTAATTTTGTCCTGCACAATTGTATCCTGCAGTTCCTGCCCCCATCACACCACTAAGATACTAGGGTTTCTTAACGTAGCCACAAGGATATGCTATGGCTAATATCCATTCATCAATATCCTCTCAAAAGCTAGTGACAGCCCCTCGGTATTAGGCTAACTCAGATAATGTAGAACTCACTAGATGTATATTTTTTCATCACTCATATTTTTTTTTGCTTATCCCCCACTCACTGTCTACAAGGGCAGAGGATCTTCATAAGAAGTGTAAACTATAAGTAAGTACAAATAAATGTGTCTCAGAAGAGACTACAATCTCTGCTTTCCCATGACCTCTATCATATTGAAACTTTACTCTTGCAGGTTCCTGCTTCAGCGTTGAAATAAATGGAATGTTTTTGCAAATTTCCTGATTCCTATAGGAATGGGAAGAGACTATGTTTAAGTTTCTCACATTAGTCTTATCCATGTTCTATTGCTCCTAAGAACCTGGATCCCTTCTTTGCTGTCTATCCATACTATTCCTCATCAACTTGACAGCCTGATTAGGTGGAATCCTTCTTGTTTCACTTGTCGTGACTTTTAGCTTCTGTGTTAGTATAATGGGAAGATTCTTTACTAGGTGCAGAAGCAGACTATGGCAACCCTCTCAATTCTTCTGCATCTCTGCTGCTGACATTCACATTTGAAAAATCAATTATTCATTCTGTTTATCACTCATAGGTTGGGGAAAAACTCTCCAAACTCATATGCTAAGTAGACCCAAAGCATTTTGAAAGAAGTAATATTGAGAAAAATAAGCAAGTCCCAAGCCAGAGGTCCATTGCATTAAAACTCCTCCAATCACAACTCTATCAAAATCTGGTTGACGTAGGCAGTGGTGATGGTGATAGTGATGGTGATGCTGGTGATGGTGTAGAGGAGAATGGAGAGGAACAGAGGAGGAGATTCAGGAAATACTACGTTGAAAAAAGAGGAATACATACATAGGTAGAAGCAAAGTAAGTCTAGAGTTTCATCCTGTCATGTTAAGGTTGATTGACCTTTTAGCCAGTAGCCTGTGTCAGAGGAACACTACAGTTTGTGAGTGGTTGGGGGTCTTTTTCTTTCTTTTGTGTGACATTTTGGTGCTGTCCAAATCATGTTCAAGAGAAATGTCTCTTTTAACTGCTAAATTTAGCTTCCTTCTTTCTGACCAATTGTCTGTGTCAGCTACATGACATGCCAATTAAATAGTGTCCCTCTGTCAGTCATTTGCATTAAAATAATCTTGCTTCCTGGCCTCTTGCTTCCTGGCTCATCTTAGTTTTCATTGTCCTAGTTCCTTTTACTGTTCTGTTTATCATCATGAAATATTCTACTTGTACTTCTCTGTAATTACATTTATTCTTTTCTTCCTGGTCTCTTGAAGGTTTTGGTTATAATTCTTTTCAATCACAATCACCATAGACTAAGCAATACTGGAATTTCAGGAAATAAAATCCACACACCAAACGATACTTAAAATAACTAGTACAGTTATTTTAAGTGATAGTAACTTCAGTATAGATTTGTTGTTATTCAGTAGTTTATTAATTGTGTCTCATGTCTTCACAACCCCATTTGGGGTTTTCTGCCAAGAAATTTTTTTAAATTTTTTTATTTGCTCCTATATCCTACCTCCTTCCATAAAGGATTATCCAAAGGTTCTCTTTTCTCCTCAAACCTCCTATAGATCCCTTCTTCCCCTCCTCCTATTTGTACAAGTTTGGGGCCTCATCTCATACTTGAGAAAATTGAGGCTGTTTTTACATTAGACTGTGGGCTCCTCATTAGATTGTGAGATCCTTGAGAGCAGGAACTGCCTTTCTTTATATCTCCAGTGCTTAGCATAGTGCCCGACACAACATAGATATTTAATAAATGGTTAGTGATTTATTGCCTCATTGACTTTTTTTTTTCGGTAAGTTCCCTTTTTTCCCTTCTCTTCATCTCAAAATCTCCTGACATTATCCCTTACTGTTCCTTACTTTAGTCTCTGACAACTGGATGCACTTTGCATATGGCCAAGCCTTCTACATGTATTTTAAACTTTTAATTTTTTTAATTAAAGCTTTTTATTTGCAAAACATACGCATGGGTAAATTTTCATCACTGACCCTTGTAAAGCTTTCTGTTACAAATTTTTCCCTCCTTTCCCCCACCCCCTCCCTTAGATGGCAGGAAGTCTTATACATGTTAATTATGTTAAAATACTTGACAAATTGAATATGTGTATACATATTTATACAGTTATCTTGCTGTTCAAGAAAAATTGGATCTATAAGAAAAAAAAAATCTGAGAAGGAAAACATAATGTAAGCAAGCATCAATAAAAAGCATGAAACTGCTATGTTATGGCCCACCCTCAGATCCTGTAGGCCTTTCCCTGGGTGTATATGGATTTCTTCATCACTGAACAACTGGAATTGTAAACTTTTAATTTTTAATAATTGATTAAGTATTTATTTTTTTCTTACTCCCATTTCCTCCTTCCCACTGGAGGAAGGGGGAATATTTTAAATATAAAACTCATGTCATATATAAGCATATTTAAAGAAGAGAGGTTTCCACATTTAGATGTTCCACATCTAAAAATATGTATCTCATTCTGCATATAGCCTCCTCACTCTGTCATAAGGTGAACAGCAGTCTTAATCATCAGTTCTTTGGTTGCATTGACCAGAGTCCTATTATTTCTGAGAATTACTTATTTTCCCATTGTTGATGTTACAGTATAAATTGTCTTTCTGGTTATGCTTATTTAATTTCTGCATCAATTCATACAACTTTTTCCAGATTCACTAAAACCATCTTTTCTTCATTTCTAGTACAACTGTATTCCATTATATTCAGATACCATAACTTTTTCAGCCATCTCCCCATTTTATGCTCTTGTTTGGTTTTTAGTTCTTTTCTATTACCAAAAAATACTATAAATATTTTTGAACATATAATGCCTTATCCTCTTACATCTTTTTTTTTCCTTGGTATGTTGGCCTAGTAGTTGTTTGCTAGGTCAAAGGTCTCAGTTCAGTAACTTTTGGACAGAGTTGCAAATTGCTTTTCAGAATGTCTGGACCAATTTACAAGTTCATCAATAGTACATCAACTTATCTGTTTTCCCTCCTCCAACATTTGCCATTTTCTTTTTTGTGAGCTTTGTATGAGTTAGAATCTCAGAATTGCCTTAATTTTAATTCTCTAAATATTAGTGATTTGGAGCATTTTTTCTACATAGGTCCACAGCTAAGATTATAAAGGAAACAATTAACTGGGGAAAAAATTCTTTGCAGCAAATTTCTCCAATAAGGATCTGATTTACAAGATACATAAAGAACTAATTCAAATTCTATTCTCCCAATCAATGTGATCAAAGGATATGAATAAGCAGTATCCAAGAGAAAAAATCCAAACTATCTACATATATTCTTTAGTCCCATCCATCTTTCCTGGCACCTCAATCATCCTATGTTTTCTAATTTTCGTTCTTTCTTAATTAACTGATTTCTTCTCTTCTGCTTATACAGAAATCTAAGACTCCCACAATATAAAGAAATTGATCCTGCATCTCTCCTTTCTTTCTCAGCTAGCTTCCTGAGGGTTGGGGTGCAAGCTATCTAGACCTGTCTAAAATCATTGCCTTCCATCAACAAACATTTATAAAATGTTTACTATGTGCCAGTACTATTCTTAGAGCTTTACAAATATTATCTTAGTTGAACTTCACAACAACTCTGTGAGGTGCTATTAGCATCCCCATTTTACATTTGATAGTACTGGCCCGGGAGCAAGATAGAGAGTTCAAATTTAACCTGAGATACTTGTTAGCTAAATGACTCTGGCCAAGTCATTTAATCCTTGTCTTAGTTTCCTCAATTATAAAATGGGGATAATAACAGCATTTTCCAGGGATTTTCTATATATCAAATGAGATGAGAAACTTAACACAGTGCTTGGCATATAACAGTTGATCTTGTTCCCTTTCCTTATCTGAGATAGACAGACTTAAGTGATTTGCCCATATCAAGTATTTAAGAACAAATTTGAACTCAAACCTTTCTGATTCCAGGCTCAGTGCTCTCTCTATGCTACCTAACTGTCAGGGGAGTAACATGATTAAAATTACCTGGAGCTAGTTTTGAAGGAAGTTATGAGGGATTCAAAGAGAAGATGAGATAGTAGAGCATTTTAAGTCTGGAAAATTAATGGAGAGTTAGAGCATTGTGTAAGGAATAGCAAACTGGCTAATTTGTGTGAGAAGACTTAAAAAGATAGAGGTCAGGTCACTAAGAGCTTTAAATGCCATACAAAGGAGTATTTCATACTAGAGGTAATAGGGATTTAATAGGATTCCATTTTTAAGGCGGGGCAAGGATGCAAATATTTTTGTAGCTATGTGGAGGATGCATTAACATGGGATAAAATGTAGGTGGGAACAGGGAGATTATCTCACCTAGGAAGTTGATTGAGAATTGATAACTGATTACCCATGAGTCCTGAATGAGGGTAAGGAGACAGGATGACCTTGAGGCTGTGAAACTTGGTGATTGGAAGGATGGTGCTACCTTTGAAAGGAATAGACATTCTGTTTAAAATATCCAATAAGTAGTTGGCAATGTGGGCCAGGTAATTGAGGGCAATATATACACATATGGAAATAATTGGCATTGAGATGATAATTGAACCCATGGGAGCTAATGAGATCATCAAGTGAAGTTATTACAGGAAAAAAAAGGGTCTAGGGTAAAAGACATTTTGAAAATACTTTTCGTATCTCCTCTTTATCATCATTTTGTACTTTGAATTAGAATGTATATATATATATATATATATATATATATATATATATA